>VMDO01013355.1:0-19574 GCA_007922755.1 Pedetes capensis
ATAAATTCTAGTAATTAGACCTTTGTCAGATGTATAAAATGCGAAGATTTTTTCCCATTCTGTGGAGGTTTCCTTGACTCTGTTAATTGTTTCTTTTGCTGTGCAGAAGCTTCTTAATTTCATGTGGTCCCATTTATCTATTCTTGTTGCAATTTCTTGAGCAATTGGGGTCCTATTAAGGAAATCTTTTCCAATGCCTGTATGATGGAGTGTATTGCCTATCTTGCCTTCTATAAGTTTTAAAGTTTCTGATTTTATGTTGAGATCTTTTATCCATTTTGAGTTAACTCTCGTGTATATTGAGAGATGCAGATTCACTTTCATTTTTCTGCATGTGGATGACCATGTTTCCCAGCACCATTTGCTGAAGAGGCTGTCCTTTTTCCAGTTTACTTGCTTTGCTCCTTTGTCGAAAATAAGGTGGCTATAGGTGTGTTGAGGTATATCTGGGTCTTCTATTCTGTTCCAAATGTCTTCGGGCCTATTTTTGGATGACTTCTATAGCCACAGCTCCTGTTGAATTCTGCTCTAGATGTTATAAGCTACTAGCAGCCCCTCCCATTCTTCACCTTCCAGCCTGCATTCACAATCCCCAACCAGGCACTCAGCTAAATCCCACTTGCCTTTGGGACTTCAGATGTCACCTCTTAAAGAAGCAATCAAGGATCCATGCACATACATGCTCTTCCCTGCTCTCAACTCACTGGGTAAGATATTTTGGCATGCACCATGGGAACACCTGCCTGTACCCATGAATAGTGCTTGCCATATGACAGTATTATATTTCCTCCTCTATGTAGATGCTAAGTGCCTTTAAAAACAGTGATTGTGATTTATTCCTCAAATATTTCTCAATAACCATCACATTTTTGTAGCATATGGATCATATAGTTACTATGGTTCAATGATTATGTTTATTTTTAACTTTTTGATTGGCATATTTGTACATTTTTTGCAGTATAGTCTTTTTTTATTCATGTATACATTGGATATCAATCTATTCAAGGTGATTAGAATATTCATCACCTTATTTATGGTGTTATTGTTAGATGCCCTCAAATCGGGTCCAACTCGTATAGAGCTTTCAATGGCTGATGGTTTCATGATTGTTTTGGGAGTGGATTGCCATGTCCTTTTCCTGTTTTGCAGTACTGGGGATCGAACCCAGGTCTTCAGAGAGTGCACAGCAGCACTCTACAAACTGAGCTAAACCCCAGCCTGTATTTATGGTGACTGCATTCAAATTCTTCTCTTCTAATGATTTTGAGATATCTATTGCAGTATTAATTATATTCATCCCACTGCGCACAGAACATCAGAACTGATTTTCCTACCAAGCAATATATATCATACCTATTGCCCGACCTCTCCTCTTTTCCTCCTGCCCCCAGGTATCCCCAGTCTTTGGGAACCACTCTTTAACTCTCAACTGTAATGAGATCAAAACACAAAGAAAAGAACTACCACAGGATCCAGAAATCTCACTCCTGGGAATATAATTAATACCTATTTTTAATGCAGGGAAGTATAATTTCATCTCACTTATTTCATAAAATATAAAAATCTACTTTAAATGATTTTCTAACACTTTGCAGCTGATGTTCTCTCAAGTTGAAATTAGTTTATCCTTTTTATCCTTCATATTTGCACTATGAGAATATTTTATATTTCTCAATGCTCACTTAAAATGTCCTTTTTTTCATGGTTTACTATAACTTTCAAATTGGAGTGTGTGTGTGTGTGTGTGTGTGTGTGTGTGTTTGCACTGGAACTACAAAAAAATTTATACCACTAGCTAGTAATTCGGCTTTCATTTTTAATATATAATCAGATTCTGGTCACAAAACCTATAGTTGTGGTCTGTTAGAACATATGCATTCCTGGATATTTTCTTATTCATCATGGCTACTCCTAGTGCTTAGTGCAGGAACTTTCCTGTAATGTTTGGTTACAAATGACAGTGGAATACAATTTAGTCCCCATACCAATAAGCATAAAGCAAAATTTTATCTAATATAGGTTCTTCTGTTGTGCTAATCAGGTTTATAATTACTCAACAGTTTTCTTTAATATCTATGTGTCAGATTGCCCCAAGCCTTTGGTTGGTCTCAAGAATTTTGGAAAGTTTATTCTGGTAATTTCACCCAGTGCTGTCACTTCCCCTTTGCCACCTTGATGTGCTCTCCAAGTTCTTTTTTTTTCCCCCCAGTACTTGGGGGTAGAAACTGTAAGTGCTCTACCATTGGGCTGCATCCTCAATCCACCATTTATTTATTTATTTATTTATTTATTTACTTATTTACTCTTGAGGCAAGGTCTCACTAAATTACACAGGCTGCCTCTATTCTTGAGCCTGTGATACTCCTGCCTTCACCTCCTAAATCGCTGGGCTTATGGGTGTGACCTACCATGCCCAGCTGTGTTCCTTTCTAAATGAACTTTAGAACTTTCCACATTCCAAGGAGTTTATCCATATGGTCCAACCTGGATGAAGATGTTAATGCACCCCAAATGCTGTGTCTATAGACTTTATAGTGATATTATATCTCTCAATCCTAGTATTGCTGACGTGTTTTCTCTCAGGTTTTGTTTATCTCCTGATCAACCCAATGAGAACTTTATCAATTGTAATGACACTTACAATGAACTGACTTCTTTCAGTGATTTTTTTCATCAGTATTTTTGTTTTGTTTTCTATTTTATGGGTTCTATTGCTTATTGTGTCCCTTATTCTGTTCTACCTTTTCCATTATCTTAAAGGTACAAGTGGGGGCCAGGGTTTACCTCAGTTGGTAGAGTGCTGCTCCACACTCTCTGAGGACCTGAGTTCGAGCTCCAACATTGCAAAAACGGGAGAAGGATGTGGCAATCCACTCCTGAAACAATCCCAAAACAATCATCTATTGAGAACCCTATGAGGGTCGCCATGAGTAGGACCCGACTTGACAGCACCTAACAACAACAACAACAACAAAGTTACAAGTAGGGATTATTCATCTGAGACCTTTCTTCTACTGAATATAAACATTATGTGCTTTGAACTTCTCTGTGAACAGTGACATCCCATAAATTTTAACATGTATTATTCTAATTATCTTCCAATTAAAAGCTTTAAATTTCCTTTTTGGTTTATTCTTTGAACCATGATTTATTTGAAGAATGCTAGATAGCTGCCAAATAGTGTTTCTTAGTTATCTTTTTGTAATTGATATCTAACTTCATTTCATTTGAACAGAGAACAGACTTTTATTATTTGAATCAATTTAAGTTTATTGAGTCTTGTTTTATACCCAGCATATGGCTAACCTTTGTAAACATTTCATGTGCACTTGCAAAGAATGTGCATTCTGCTGTCATTGGGCAGTGCTCCATAACTGTCATTTAGGACATGTTGGTCTCCAGGGCTGTTCAAAGTCTTTGCATACCAACTGATTTTCTGTCTAATTGGTCATCACTTCTTGAGGGAGGATTATTAGGATCTCTGTCAGTTGTCTGTTGCATTCTATACCTCTAAAGTTAAATGTTGCATTCTATAACTCTGTAATTAAATGTATAAATGTCTATCATTGTTATTTTCATTTGACAAACGTACCCCTTTATCGTTATGAAGTGATCCTGTATATTTTGTTTTAAAGTTTTTTGTCTAAAATCTACTTGATATTCATGTAGTTTACCCTATTTTCTTTTGGTTAGTGTTAGCACTATATATCTTCCCCCATCATTTTACATTTAATCTATGGACATCTTCAACATCTTTACATTTAAAATGGGTTTTCTGAGGAGAACACATTGTTGTTGTTGTTAGTTGCCATCAAGTCAGGCCCTACTCATAACAATCCAATGTACGACAGAATGAAATACTCCCCAACACTATGCCATCCCAGCACTATGTCAGTGCTTCTCTGAATTCATAGGGTTTTCAATGTCTGATTGTTTTGAGATTGCTTCAAGATTGCTTCATCAGTTGATTGCCAAGTCCTTCTCCAAGTTTTGTGGTGCTGGGGATTGAACCTAGGATCTCAGAGAGCACAGAACAACACTCCACCAACTGAGCTAAACCCCAACTCCAAATTGGGATCTTATTTTTTAATCCAATCTGAAAGTTTCTAATTTTTCAAGTTGAAGTGCTGAGACATTTACATTTAGTATTCTTATTAGCATCACTGAGTTTAAATATCTCATCTTACCACTTGTTTTAGCACTACCTCATTTTTCTTTGGTGCTTTGCTCCTTTTTCTGTCTTCTTTGGAATCAAGGAAATTTCTTGCTTAGAGAAAAACTAGTCAAACTACAGTTCTATATCTAATGAAAAAAATCATTCAAAAATGAAGGTAAGTCATTTTTAAAATAATTAAAACGAGAGAATTTAGCACAAAATTGTATTATAAAAATGTGAAATAAATATTTTCCAGGCTGATAGGAAATAACACATGATATAAACATATATCTATAAGGAAGAACTAAAGCCATTAAAGATGTTGAATACATTGTTGTTGTTGTTAGGTGCCGTCGAGTCGGTATCCGACTCATAGCAGCGACCCTCATAGCGTTTTCAGTGGCTGACTGTTTCGGGATTGCCTTGGGAGTGGATTGCCAGGCCCTTCTCCCATTTTTGCAGTGCTGGGAATTGAACCCAGGACCTCAGAGACTGCAGCGCAGCGCTCTACCAACTGAGCTAAATCCCAGCCCTGAATACATTAATAAATGTAATAATTTCCCTTTATAAATTCCTTAAAATTCCTTGCAGTTGTCCAAGATTTTGCTTTACTTGGTTCTACAATCAACACCTGTGGAAGCAGTCAAGAAATCAAAAGACGTGTTGCATAGGGCAAAAGCTGTTGCAAAAGAACTCTTTAAAGTGCTGAAAAGTAAAAATGCCACATTGCAGACAAAGGTGTGCCTAACTCATGCCATGGTATTTTCAGTCACATCATAAGATTGTGACAACTGGACATTGCATAAAGGAGACAGGAGAAGAATTGATGATTTTGAATATTTGTGCTAGAGACAAATATTGAATATACCATGGACTACAGAAAGAACCAAAATTGGACGAAAGAACACTGAAAATATTTTGTCTATCTACACATAGGATGAAAATTTTAAACCAAAACCTAACCTTCTAAATTTTAATATATTGAGCTTGTGCCCAAACCTCAACCCAACTTTTCATGGGTTTGAGGCCCTGATATTTAGATAATGGAATTTATTTTCCAAAATGCCAGTTCTCCAGATATTCAGTCCAAGGAAAGTCTTGCTGCAGTGTTAACAAACTGAAATACTGTTACTCCTGTGTTCATATTGCTGCAGCTTAAGAGAGTGAAGGCTGTTCTAACAAGGACAGGCCAGGTGCAGAATGCTTACACTTTAAATAATAAAAGTGGGTTGAATCATCTCAGAACCTAGCTTGAAGTAGTTTGCCCGTTGGTTTCCTCCTCCAGTCTAGATAGATCCAACAAGCATTCAAGGATAAAGTTTCCTCTCTATCTTCAGTTCTCTACCTGCTAGAAGTCTATTCTTTTCCAAAATCCAATGGCTCCAAATGCAAATCTTATCTTTCGTTGATCTTCCTCCTGGTTCCCTAATCCTTTCAGCTAGTCATAACTTGTTATCTATTAGTTCAAGTTTATCATCTAATGTAGGAAGTAATTTCTATTAAGCACTTATTTTCGTTAGTAAAGAAATTATTACTCTTAGGAGGCAAAAAAATGGCTTGAAAATTCTTACGTAGCCAAGTCATATACTGAAATCTGTGCATAGGTTGTGAAGGATACTGCATCTCAATGAGACTTTGTACATTTACACCAATAAGTCAGTGTATTTGGAAGAAAATGAATCTAGAATTTTTAAAAATATCCTAACAATATCCTCTACCTTTGAAACAGTTTTTTACCTGGTTATCTGACTATTTCTCATTTTATTTTTTCACTTATTATAGTGTATCAAATAAAATCTAAATAATAGGAAAGGAGTCACAATTGAGAAAATGTGCTTCATAGCTGATAAACTAGATATTAAATTCCAAAATAATTACCAATAATTTTAAGTATACTGAATTAGGGAATATAAGTGGTAATGACCCCAACATAAAATATTTTACTATCTTTTCTATTATTTGCATGTGTTTAAAATGCATTCTCATCTAATTTGTATGAATAATGGTTTGAGTACAAATGGTGAAAGCAGTAACCATAATTAACATCTTTGCTTCACTCTTCAGAGAAGAAACCTGTGTATAAATGAATTGTAAGCATCATTTGTTATTATTTGTACTATAAAAATTCCCTTAAATGTTGATTATCACTGCATTGTTTTAATTTTATTCATTGAATGTTTAAAACCACTGAAGAAATATATAAATAAAAAGGAAATCAGGCAATCAATTGTTCTCATAATCAGGAAGTCATGTGTCAATCTGCTATATTTCTACAATAGAATATCTATTTATTTATTTGGTTTTATTATAGATCACCAAATCAATATGCGCAGAAACATGGAAAATAATATCCATATCTATGTGGCATACACAGAGTGTAACCTAGTTGAATAAATGCCTGTATGGAACATATGTTGAAGGATTAACCTAAGCCAAGGAAAGATTTAGTCCTTTTCCTCAGCTCCTGGGAAGTAACCTCTCAGTGCACAGAATATGCTGCTAAGAAGCCTGCCTGTAAACCTGGGTGACTTGGGTAACACAAGATAGTCTTTGCCAGCAATGTGATTTGTGGTTAGAGCCTTGGGTCACATGGTTTCAGCTCCATCTTTGGAGGAGATCTCTACGCAGCTCTCTCTATGCAGTCATCCATGTCTATGTGACCAAAACCCAGTAAAAATTTCTGGGCAGTAAGGATCAGATGAGTTTCTGTGTTTGGCAATATCCCACCCAGTGTGCATGTCATCAAACACTGCTCCTGGGAAAAATAAGCGTTATTCTCATAACTTCACCAGGAGAAAACAACTGGAATCTCCTCACTTGGCCACTGCTGGACCTTTCCCTATGTGCCTTTTCCCATTATGAGTTCAATATGTGTCTTTTTGCTGTAATAACCCATAACAACAAGTATAATAACTTGTTGAGATATGAGAGTTCTCATGAATTACTGAACCCAGAATTGGTCTTGGAGACCTCCTTAACCATTACTCCAAGTGTACATATCCTAAACTGTGCATATTCTGCTGCAGATGTGCTCAAAGAAGCCATATTTCAAAAATAAATCTTTGGGTAAATATTCAATTCCATTCTGAATCCAAGTTTCAGAAATAATGATAGCTTACAGAATATTTACATTAAAACATGTACATGAGTTATATTATAAACATTTATGCTAAGAAAATAATTTATATTCTGTCATATTTTCAGTATTTTCCTACAATTATCTAAAACATTTATAAAATTTTGAGTACATACTTGAATTTATTTATTTATTTATTTATTTTTTGAAGTACCTGAGGGGTTGAACCCAGGGCCACATGCATGCTAAGCAAATGCTGTACCATTGAGGTGCACCCCTAGCCCCTGCTTTTTGTTGTTGTATTTTTAATTTTGAGACAAAGTCTTGCTAAGCTGTGTAGGCTGCCTCTGGCCTTGGACTCACAATCCTCCTGCCTCAGCTTCCTGAGATGCTGGGATTACAAGCATCTGCCAGCAAGCCTGGCAAATGTATGTGTTTTTTTAACTTTTATTTACTGAAACAGAGATAGACAGACCTTGACAGCAAGAAAATTAGAGTTCAGAAACAGACCCAAACATATGCGGTAATTTGTGACACAGGTGACACTCCAGAGAAATAATGAAATAACAGCCTTTTCAACAAATGTTATATTAATTGGCTACACATATAGAAAACATTATTCTTGACCTCTCCCACAAATTATAAACAAAAATCAATTTTAAGTGGAATGTAGATATAAATAGGGAAGATAAAACAATAAAGCTCTTAAAAGAAATAGAAAATTGTGATATTTGATAAGCAAATATTTCTTAAATAGAAAACAAAATGGAAAACCTTGATAAATTTGACAACATTAAAATTAAAAGTTTGTCAAAAGATAGCATTCAAGAGTAAAAAAGCAAGGCACAGATGAGGCAAAGTTATTTTCAATACATATATTTTAAAAAAGATAACTATGCAGAATATGTAAAGAAAGTATCAACCAATAAGAAACAAGCTGAAAACCTAATGGGAAAAATCTCAAAACACTGCAAGCAGCACTTCCAAAGAAAGAAACATAATGGCTAGTAAAATATTTGAAAAAGTACTCGTTATGTATTGAATTCCATCTGTGTTCCTCAAAATTCTTATATTGAAGCTCTATCCCTCCCAATTGTGGCTATATTTGAAGATCAGGTCTTTAAGGAGGTTAAATGGGATCGTAAGGGTGGAGCCCTAATCTAACGAGCTGGGATTTAGCTCAGTTGGTAGAGCACTGCGCTGCAGTCTCTGAGGTCCTGAGTTCAATTCCCAACACCGCAAAAATGGGAGAAGGGCCTGGCAATCCACTCCCAAGGCAATCCCGAAACAGTCAGCCACTGAAAACGCTATGAGGGTCGCTATGAGTCGCTATAAGTCGGATACTGACTCAACGGCACCCAACAACAACAACAAACTAATCTAACATGGCTAGTGCCCTTATAAGATAAGGGAAAATTAAAAATAGATCTACCATATGACCCAGCTATAACACTATTGGGAATATACTCAAAGGGAGATAAGTCATCATACCACAGAGACATCTGCATCTCCATGTTCAATGCAGCACTTTTCACAATAGCAAGGATATGGAATCAACCAAAGTGCCCATTAACAGAAGAATGGATAAAAAAACTATGGTACATATATACAATGGAATATTACTCAGCAATCAAAAAAATGAAATAATATCATTTGCAGCAAAATTGATGGAATTGGAGAAAATTAATTTAAGTGAACACAAGCCCAAAAAGAGAAATACCACATTCTCATTCATATGTGGGAGCTGAATCAAATTTAAATGAAGGAAAAAATTCTATACAGAGATTGGAACGTAATAAAAAGCTAAAGTCAACTTAGCAGAGAAGGGGCAATTTAGGAAGCAGAAAGAAAGAGGGAGGGATCTAGTAAAAGGAAGAGATGATGGGAGAATAAAAGAGGGAGAGGAAGAAAAAGGAGGAACAAGGAGTGAGCAAAAGGGTGACCTCAAAGGAAACAGCCCAACTTTAATAGTTTGGGAAATAATTACAATAATACCAATAATACCAAAGAATGGTAATAATAGAAATGGGCTATATTATTCATGTAATTCTATTGACAATGTAAAAATCACTACAGAAAAAAGCTTGGGACCTTAAACATAATTGGGATGCAAGGGTATATAGAAAAATAGTCCCACAAAAAGTTACGCAATGTAGAAGAGAGGCCTTTGGTGAGGGCATGGAAGAAGGGGGAGGAAGTGCACAAAAGGGTAAGGGGGAAGTTATCTTTGCAATTGTACCATGAAATGCATATATGGAAATGTTACAATGAAATGCACGTCAGAATGAAACACATTAAGTTGTACATTAAAAATTTAAAATAAAAAAAAAGACAAGGAATAGAAACCAGGAGCTCACACACAAGCCAGACAAAAAGCCATGGGAGGACACAGCGAGAAGATGGCTCTCTGCAAACCAAGGCCTCCAGAGAAACCACACCTGTTAACTCCTTTATCTTGGACTTGGAAAATTCTGATGTGTAGGGTACCTAGTCTGTGGTATTTTGTGATGGCAGCCAATCAGTCATCTAAAAAGTGCCAATTAAAGTTACAATGCCGTACCACCAAACTCTTGCAAAACGGTCACCATGAAAAATGTACACAATATTGAGTGTTGGTAAGATAGCAAAGCAACCTCACGGTGGGAGCACAGATTAGTGTAACCACTTTGTAAAACTGCTGAGGATTGCCTGTTTCTGCTAAACACATGCATAATATTTTCCCATTAACTGGTTATCTTTGGTTATGATGAGCTTCATTATAACAGGTTTTTAATGTATATATTCAGATGTGTATTTTAATAAGTTTTTACTTATTTTATGTGTCAAATATTATTTTAAGGTTTTTATGCCTATGGTTTCTTCTATTAGTTTTTTTCAAGCTTTTGCTTTTGTTTCCTTTCTACATTTAATTCCTTAGGTCCTATTTATTTGGATCCTAAGTGAGATGTTGTTGTTGCTGTTGTTGTTAGGTGCTCTCAAGTTAGGTCTGACTCATAGCAACTCTATGTACAACAGAGCTAAACACTTCCTGACACTGTGCCATGCCCAGCACTATTGTCGGTGCTTCTGTTAGAGTTTTTGACGGTTGGTTGTTTGGGAAGTGGGCTGCTGGGTCTGAGTCTCCTAAACCTACAGTACCTGATATATTTATTTTTAATTTCTTAACAATGTTTTGAAATTTAATTCATTTAAATGCTAATGCTAACATGGTTATTTCTAGCTTTTGTTTAGACTTGGTCATATGAAGCAAGGTTGACAAAATGTATTTATTTAGGAAGCCTGATCATGGTTATGCTGACTTCTAGACTTGACTAATTTTACTGTGCTCCAGGCATAGCTCAAGCTCATGCTTAATAAGGGAAACTAGCAGTTCTAATACCAAACATGTCTCAGAGGGAAGCAGATCTTTAGCACAGTCATAAAATTAGACCAGTTCCCAAGGAGAGTAATGGAATAGGGAGTGTGAGAGATAGTAGCTGCAAATGATGATAAGGGGTGGAGAATAACTTAAGCATCTTCATTTAATAATAACTGAATGGTACCTATTATCCAACCTCCTACTATCTCCCTGCCCCATGCCCAGACTCTAGTAATCACTAGTCTACATTTAGATTGACTTTCTTTTTTTGCATCCACAGTTAGATAGAAGTAATAAGCTTTAGTGTTCTACTGCACAGTTGGGTAACTATAGGTCACAATAACCTATTTTATATTTTATGAAGAGGGGCACTCCAAGACACCAACACAAAGCAATGATAAAGAGATGGAAAGAAGAGCAATGGAGAAAGAGAAACATTAGCCAAGTGCAGTGGCACACATTTGCAATAATCCCAGTGACTCCGGAGACTAACAAAGAAGGGTTGCAAGTTTGAGGCCAGAGGCAAACTGACCAACTTGGTGAGACCCTGTCTCAAAATAAAAAAGGGCTATGGGTTCAGCTCAGTAGTGGAGCACTCAACTAGCATGTGCAAAGCCCTTGGTTCAAATTCTCAGTGCCAAAAAAAAGAAGAAAGAAAAAAGAAAAGAAGAAAGAAGAAAGGAAGAAGAAAGAGAGAGATGGAAATGTTAATTTCCTTGAGTAGTACATCATGTACGTATGTATTGAAATATCATTGTACCTCATAAGTAACTATACTTTTTATGTTAATCAAAAGTGTTTTTATTTACAGGAAGGTAAATACTATCTTGATTTTATCATTACACATTGGATAAATGTATTGATGATCACACTGTACCCCCAACATATGTACAATTAAAATGATAATTAATAACAATAATAGAAAGAAATTTTAGTTATATATTTGGCTTAAAACAAATATTTTTATTTTGTTTTGTTTTTGTTATTCCACCCCAACCAAACACAAATACTATCTGGTATATTTCTACTATAAATACATTCATATTTGATATCCTTTTCTTGTCTCTCAATCTAGAAACCATTAGAGAAAAATATAAAATAATAATAACTGAATGAAACTTTCTAGTAAACATTTGTAAATCATAAAGATGTAGTGAAAAAGAAACTATGTGATCTGAAACAAAAGCACAAATAAAAACATGAATGAAGGAGCAGAGTCTCTTTTCCAGAGTGCGAAGTACTATTTCTCTTTTGTATTTTAAACGATCACTTTATTTATAAAAGTAACATGTTATTGAAAAATAACAAAAATATGAATAATCATTAAGAAAAACAATTACCATGATAAAGCTACTCTTATGATGTTTTGCATACATATGAGGATGTGATTATTACATATGCCAATTCATAACTGGCTTTTCTGAACTAGCAGCAAATTGTGAAAATTTTTTGACGTCAATGACTATTCACTGTTTTTCTTGTTTGTGTGATACTCTGTTGAAAAACTGTGCCAACTTTATGAAACAAATCTCCCTCCTTCTTTTCAAAAGACATGTAAGATGCTGCTAGTTTTATAATTTTAAAAGTAATATTTCATTTATTTACACATATATTTGGAGATCTGTATAATTATTTCCTCAGGAAAAATTCTAGTGTGGAATTACTAGGTCACATGGGCTTCATTTATATTGGTTTGGGTTATTTTGCCCAATTTTCTGTGAGGGAAACTTCATGAATGTTTAACAGCAGTGGATGAGTACTGTTTTTGCTGGACAACATGGAGAAACATAAAAGGTAATAAGTACAAAATAGGTACAAATGGTGTAATGTTGCTTAAATTTATATTTGCCATTATTTGAGAGTATTAAATACTTGCATTGGGAGAGGATAAAGGTCTTAAACTAAAGATCTCAGCTTATATGTGAACACTCAAGAAAAATAATAGCAAAAGAAACAGAAAATAAGTGGCTCAACTTTGAACCATAGGCAGATTTCTGGATTCCCCTGGTTCTTAGAGATCATGTCCTGCTGACACATTCGGCTCTTAAGTATCTCAAAGGCTTCTGTGTTGCAGGCTTGGTCCCAGCTGATGGTGCTATTGGAAATTGGTGGAACCTTTAAGGGGTGGAGTCTAGAGGAAGGAAGTTAGATCATTGGAGGCATACCCTTGAAGGAGATAATGGGACCTCCCCTTCTCTCACTGTCTGCTTTCTGGCTGTCATGCATGACATGTGCAGCTTTGCTTCAGCACACATCCCACCTCATACTGTTCTGCTTTACCACAAGCCCAAGGAGAGGGGCCAAGCAACCATGGGCTGTAACCTCTAAAACCCCAACTCAAAATAAATCTTTCCTACTTTTAAGTTGATTTTCTCAAGTATTTTGTCACAGTGATAAGTAATAAGCTTTAGTGCTCTACTGCACAGTTGGGTAACTATAGGTCACAATAACCTATTTTATATTTTATGAAAAGGGGCACTCCAAGACACCAAACACAAAGCGATGATAAAGAGATAGAAGAGAAATGGATAAAGAGAAGCGTTAGCCAGGTGCAGTGGCACATGCTTGCAATAATCCCAATGACTCCAGAGGCTAACAAAAACTGACCAGCACTCCTTCTGCTAGGAAAACTGCTATTCATTCAGACCTCAAAATATCTAAACACACAACAAAGCCCGGATCCAGAAAAACTGCTATCAAATCACCCATTTCCTCAAGCCCTGTCACTCAATGAAGAATGGACGTACAAGAAGTAAATATAATCTAATATATATACTTTTATATGGAAACTCTGGAATATAATCCCAATTTACAAACATACACATAAAATTTAGAAAATGTGACATACAGAAAATGAATAGTCTATAGAAATAGACCCAGAAAGGTCTCAGTTGTTGAAATTTTAAGGCAATGATATTAAACAACTATGATTTTAAAAATGTCAAAAAATGACCTTTGAAAGAAGTGGTTTATGTATATAGAGAATCCATTACTCTTGCAAAAATGTGGCAACCCTAAAAAAGAACCATATGTAAATGCTGGAGATGGCAAATGTACTATCAAATATGAATTTATTTTGATGAATTAAACAGGAGACTATTTAGAATCAGTACACATGAAGACTGGTCAATCCAAACCCATATACAATGTGAAAAAAGATGAAAAAATGCAGAAATGATCATCTGATATTTGTTGTATAATACTTTGTAGTCTAATGTTCTTGTAATTGGATTCTAAAAAGGAGAGAAAATTAGCTATGCATAATAATATATATACAAACATACACACACACAAACACACACACACACACACACACACACACGTATATATAAGTATACCGTAGATTCAAGTACAAAATGGCTTAGGACTTTTAAAAAGTGATGGGAAACATTGATTCAAGACTCTCAACAAATTCCAAGGAGAATTAAAGAAAAATGCCATGGCATATCATAGCCAAACTGCTGGGGGGGGGGGGGGAAGACCATAAACAACAGATATTTAAATCAGCCAGAAATATATTGCAGAAATGTAAATCCATACAATAGAATCAAGAGTTGACCCAGGTGTGAGTTTCTCGCTTCTACTGCTATGTTCAGATGCCTCCAGTAGCTGGCTGCCCTTACCTTGTGCTTAGTGCGGGGCTCCATGTTCTAGGGGTTTTTCTCAGCTTTCTTGCTCCTCGGGCTTTTAGGAGTCCCTATGTCCTTTGCTACAGAAGGGCTTTTCCCTGCTTCCTTCCCCTACACTGGACAGCTTTCATTTTCCTTGAAATGTTTGTTGTGGAGGCAGACTGGTCTGTCTGTCGTCCTGGTCAGCCACCCCATCAGGTAGGCTCTATGCACGTGACCCCTGTGCATGAGATTTCTGAGCGTTTTCTAGCATGTATCTGGGACAGGAAGTGGTTCCTACTCTTCTTCCGGTCATGGCTGATAGGAAAGTTATTGCAATTCCTTCGTTTCCGGAACAAATTGATCTTTGCCTATATCCTGGACATGAGTTTTTTTTGTTTCTTTTTGTTTCTTTTATGTCTTTTATCCCTCCCTCCCTCCTCCCCGCAAAAAACACACAGGGTTTGCTTCTTTTTTCCCTAGAATTTTTTTTTTTTTTAACTGAGCCCTGGAGGTGGAGTAATTTGCCACTAGTGCCCAGGGTTTTAAGATTTTTGCTTGACAGAGGGATGATCAAGCCCGTTTGGCTAGGTTTTGTGTCTATGCCCCAGGAGCAGAAGTTTGCCTCCCCCATACCGGCCACAGAAGCGTGTTCTTCCTTCTCCTCCTGCACCCTGCCTACACTTTCTAATGAGTCCTGTGTAAAAAGACTGTGAGTCTAACCCCGCTTGGGTTTGGGGATTCCAGAGATTCCAGTTACTCAAGCCACATTTGTTCTTTCATAATATGTTACAATTTTAGCCAATTTCTCCATGCTTATTTTCATGGCATCTACATCTCCTGTCCTTCTTCTGAGATGCAAAAAATAGTCCCATGTCCCTTCTGTCAGCAGATGATTGCTCCTTTCTGGAATTCAGTTTAAGTGGTTGACTTGTGACTTTGTAATTCTGTCAAAAGCTCAATATAAAGTTATGATTTTATAGTTTTGACTTTTCCTTTCCTTCCTTGTTAGTTTGAAAATGATATTCTCTTGAAGTTTCTGCATCCCAAGCAGAAAAACCAAGATCTTTTTTCTTATATATTTACTTATTCTACAGAAAAAAGCAATCTGTTCGACTGTGGTACAATCTGGTAGTACAAATTCCCCTGGTTCCTGCTCATGTCGACTTGGGTGTTCCTAGATTTAAGTGTTTTATAATAGAAATGATTGTTGTGTACTTGCTCTAATCTTTATTTGTAAATGGTAGAGGTGGACTGTATGGTTCTAATGTATGATATTTCACAAGGCTGATTTAGATTGATGTGCATATTTCTTAAACTTTGATGGATAGAAATATTATCTTTTATTTAATTTTTTGTTTTTGCAATGACACAACATAGTAAGGAACAAAAACAAAGAATGTCCCATTCTTTCTTCTTCCATTCACTTTTTCTCACATTGCAACCCTTCCATGTTTGGATTGGTGCTCATTCCTTCTCTTTCCCCACAATGCATACAGACAACAGAGTATTAAACTCTCTGCTCTTTTGTTTTCAGAAAATTGAAAATGATTATTCATATTGGCCTTTTCGAAAATTAGAACTAGTAGCTTAGTTTCCTGGCTGACATAGACTTTTGTTTTTAAGCCAGAGCCAGGACAGTGACAATAAAGAGCTAAAGCATATTACTTTCTCTGAAGAAGGAACAAACTATCTGGCTTGGCTTGTAGTAAACATTTAATAATGAATGAATGAATGATAACTTCTGATTATCATTGTTAATTGAGATCTACACATCTTAAAATTAATGACATTCTCCTCCAGCTCCAGATGTTAGTGATTGCTAATTGCCAGTCTTAGATTAATGCTCATCTTTTTTCTCTTTTTTAATTGTTTCTTTACTGGGGAATTGGGAAAAGCTCTGTTAGAGATTATTATCTTGACTGAATTTAGCTATTCTTTTGTTTTCCCCTGCAGTACTGGGGGTTGAACCCAGGGCCTGGCGCTTGCATGCTTTGCATGTGCTGGACCCCTGAGCTACACCCCCAGCCCACTTTTTTTTTTTTTTTTTTTTTAGACAGGGTCTTGCTAAGTTATACAGACTGCTTCTGGTCTCAAACTTGTGATCCCCCTGCCTCCGCCTCCCGAGCAGCTGGAATTACAGGTGTGCACCACCACTCCAGGCAGGTATTCTTCTTTTTTTTTTCTTCTATCTAAAATGGGAGAAGGACATGGCAGCCCACTCTCAAAACAATCATCCATTGAAAACCCTATGAAGGTCACAATGAGTTGGACCCAACTCAATAGCACCCAACAGCAACATTTTTAACCCCAAAATCTGTTGTTAATTCTGATTTTTGGTCCTAATTCAAGGACTTTTCATTTAGTAATTTTCTTATAACCCGTGGATGCATAGGCCACTTCTACAATTTAGAAAATGCATGGTAGTAAGGGAGTCATGTAACTTTCCTTCCCAAAATTAATGTGGTAACAATACTTCCCATGTTTATTTTTCTTTCAGGATCAAATGAGATTGTAAATACAACTTTTTTTATTCCTAAACTATATGCATATTCATTATGTGTCAGACCCTCTAAATTATAGGCTCCTGCAGGCCATATTAGGACTTAGACTACTTTGTATGTTCAGGACTGAGCCTATAGTAGGTATGTTTTAATTGTTGATAAGGCTGGGATTTAGCTCAGTTGGTAGAGTGCTGCTCTGCAGTCTCTGGGGTCTCGAGTTCAATGCCCAGCACAGCAAACATGGGAGACGGATGTGACAATCCACTCCTGCAGCAATCCCAAAACAGTCAGCCACTGGACACTCTGTAAGGATCGATATGATTTGAGGTACCCAACAACAATTGTTGATAAAATAAGTCAAATATTTGTAATATAAATACTAGCATAATAAACAGAATAATATTCAGAATAATAGATTTGTAGCTCATTTATAATTCCTTATCAGACTTGTTACAGAAGCATGCACACAGTGAAAGTCTCTACATTAATTTATGATTTAAATAGAAGTAGATAATTGGTCTTCATTTCTTTGAGCTTGTGAACTCCAGTTTCTAGATATCTGATACATGAAAAGTTGTCTGGATTTCCTTGTAATGGTAAAATAGGGAGAATATTTGTATTATACATTGTATTATAAATTTATAATATAAATTACTATATTATAGTATCTAATTCATAATTGACATAAATCACACATAAATATATTCTATGTATATATATTTATAAAAATAATATTATTTGTCTTTATGCAACTTAATCGTGATGTTGTCCTTCTTAGAATAGGCTTGCTATAGAATAGCTTCTTTTTCTTTTTCTTTCTTTCTTTTTTTTTTGGGGGGGGGCAATATTTGTCTGTTGTAGTACTAGGGGGTTAAACCCAGGGCCTCACACGTACTTTACAAGTGTTCTGCCACTAAACTGCATCCCCCAGTTCCTTTTTTATGTTTTATCCTGAGACAAGATTTTGCTAGGTATGCAGGCTGCCTCTGGCCTCAAACCTGCAATCCTCCTGCCTCTGTGTTCCAAGTCTCTAGGATTGTAGGTGTATGCCACCATGTCCAGCTAGAATAGCTTCTTTTTAACTGCTTGGTTTCCCCCTCCTTTTGCATCAGGTACTTATAATAATTGAGAACTTTATGGAATATCCATTCCATTTAGAAAGAATATAAAACCTCAGATACTAAATACATTTTATCATCTTTAGTGAATTTAAATATTCAAGAACTATTACTATTCAATTATTATTATTAAGTTAACTAAATGAGAATTTAACCTAAAATAAAATGATGCTATATTTAAAGTAAGACATTTTTAATAAACCAAGGAAAGACTTTCTCAAACTCTTACTTATCTTCATGTTTCAGCAAATATTTAATATCCTCAGAGAAAATTCAGAGGCTCTCTGGACAAGTCATACTCATTCTGATAACTAGTTTCAAGGTACCTTGTTGCCCTCAGAGTAAATAGGAAATGAACCTTTGATCTTCCCTTTTCCTTGTTAAAATGTAAGCTTTGTAAGGGAATGGAGCCCTTTGGTGTTATTGATCACTGGTTTTTCAGTCTTTAGCATCGTATCTGAAAAGCAATAGAGTGGCTTAAATGTATTTATTTAACAATAAATGCAATATTGATTCTAGGTGTGATTTTTAAATATGATTAAGTCCTTATTTTCCCATTTAAATAGTGCCTATATTATGGTCCTATCTCATCTTGATCCAAAACATATATTCTTTTATTATTGGAAATTTTTAATATATAATTTTAGGTGATTCATTCTGACATGCATTTCATTGTGACATTTCCATATATGCATTTTGTTGTACATTGCACAGATAAGTTCCCCCTTACCCTCTTGTGCACTTCCTCCCTCCATCCCACCCCCCCACCAAAGACCTCTCTTCCATTTGCTTGTCTTTTTGTGGTAATATTTTTCTATATATCCTTGAATCCCAATTATGTTTAAGATGGAAACTTTTTCTGTAGTGAACTATCTTTTTACATTGTCAGTACTATCACATGAATTTTCTAGCCCATCTGTATTATTAGCATTCTTTGTTATTATTGGTGTTGTTATAATTATTTCCAGGACTATTAAAGTTGGGCTGTTCACCGTGAGGTCACCCTTCCCCATTATTATAAGGTCATGCTACTAACACTTGTTAGGTACCCTCAAGCTGGGTCTGAGTTGTAGTGACCCTATGTACAACAGAATGAAACACTCCTTGATGCCGGGCCAGGCACATAGTCTTTTTTATGTTTAAACCCACTGTTGCAGTTACTGTGTCAATCCGTTTAGTTGAGAGTCTTCCTTTTTTTGTTGTTGACCTGCCACTCTTCCAAACATGATGTCCTCCAGGGATTGGTCCCTCCTGACACCATGTCCAAAATATGTAAGATACAGTCTAGCCTTCCTTGCTTCCAAGGAGCACTCTGATTGTACTTCTTGTAGGACAGATCTGTTGGTCCATGGTATTATTTAATATTTGTCTCCAGCACCATAACTCAAAAACATTGATTCTTCTCCTGTCTCCCTTATTCAATGTCCAGCTAATTTCCTATAATGAACTTGCTTTCCAAGTTTCATAAGGAAAAAATGTACTAGTTTTAAGGATTTGAAGCATCCCAATTCTTTGACAAATATATTTATTATTGAAAAATTGCCATATTTTTAATGCCATTCAACATTTCTCTTTTCAGAAGCAGATAACAGAGGAAGAATTATTACTATGTAAAAGAAACTGTAATCTACTTTACAGAGCATGATAATTTAAAGATTAAATTAATATGGCTTAGTTTATTAGGGAAATATGAATGGGAACTTTAAAAAAAAGAAAAAGAAATAATAACCCACATCCAAAGATGAACATAGAAG
>VMDO01013355.1:19674-58692 GCA_007922755.1 Pedetes capensis
TTAGATATACTCATTTTAAAAATTATTTTTATTCATAAGCATTATAATCAGTAATTTTAAATAAAAGAACTCTAGATAAGGTGGCATATTTTCTCTGAAAGCAGATTGTATTTTGCTATAAAAACATGACCACAGTATGGTTCTAATTACCTCATATTTTGGAGAGTGGCAGCTGGCCAATGAACTGCATTTTTTTTCCTCCTAAAAGGATATAATCAAATAAATAGTAGATGAAGCTTTTGTTGACTCGTGGATATGTAAATTAAGCATGCTATTTAACAAGTTATTTTGTCATCCTGATGAGTGGAAACATTGATTTGCAAGACTAATTATACTCACTATATTTAGAACAAGCAAAGGGTTTTGCATTATGTAGTTTTGTAGGCCATCAGAATTCGACAGGCAGATTCCCTGCAGATCAGGCTTCCTCTGAAGATGCCTGAGGTGTTTACATAAAACTCAGGTTGGCGGAAGAGGTGAGGTGTATAATTCAGTAATTCACTGTGGGACCATTTTGCATTTTGTAGTCAATTGGAGTTGTCTCTTTATATACTTCTTCCCAAATGTCAATGAGAGTCTGAAAATAGACTACTAATTACTAATATATCATTAGTGGTGAAATAAGTTCAGACCTGTATTAGTTCTCTGAAAAGCACAGCAAATAAAAATATTCTTTAGTTGACCTAGTAAAATGTCTTATGAGTCAATTGAGGCCCATTGAACAAATCTGTTTTGTACTCAAAGCCTTCAAAAAACAGTCCCCAGAGAGGAGTTAGACTTAAATTTTGGAACTATCCAAAGAAATATAGCAATAATGATCTTTTCCAAGGAAAGAACTATATAAGCACATTAACACAAAATTGTATTTTAGGTTTCTGATTTTCAACTTCAACAAAATTCAGGGGTTTTTTTCATGGAATGCAGGAATGTATTTTCTAGACAAACTTTTAAATAAGTTTTCTTTTAAGCATATTTAGGGAAGAAATCAAAATGTCTGCAGCCATAGCACCCTGGCATCGAATCCTGCCTGATCTCAGAAGCTAAGCATTGTTGGCCTGATTAGTCCTTGGGTAGGAAACCACCTGGGAATAGCAGGTACTGCAGACTAGGGAGAAGGACCTGGCAGCCCACTCCCAAAACAATCAGCCATTGATAGCTCTATGAAGAGTACAGAAGCACTGAAAATAGTGTCGGGTATGGCACAGTGTGAGGGAGTGTTTTGTTTTGTTGTACCTAGGGTTGCCATGAGTTGGACCCAACTTGATGCACCCAACAACAACAGAGTAGAAACCTGTGAATTTTACTTTAGTGTCAAGGAAAAGTGAATATACACTTAACCTAGAAATATTTGTCCAAGTCTCATTGGCAGTATTAGAGTACGCTTAGAGCAGTAAATGTATTTTATAATAGAAAAGAGTCTTCTTTCAATGCCCCTTCCTGAGAAGTTTGCCAAAAATATGGATTTTTAAAAAATATATACAGAGACTAAGCGGGACCTTCCTCCCAGGGTTAATTTTTGGCAGAGCTGAAAGTGCTCTTTAAATGAACTCTTTTTTTGAGAGGTTAATTTGCCTCATAAGAGTTGTTATATTCCTGCTCTTGAGAAGAAGCCAAATCATAGAAGAAATTGTGTGTCCATTTCAGCATTTGCACAGGTCTTTAGAGACTCAATGTCAAGGCACATTCTGAACTTGATGGCAATGCTCTTGTATTGTTCTAGTGTCAATAGCTATACAATATTTGCAAAAGTCATATGTACTAAACAACAATGTTAAACATCTTCCATTTCTTTGCTCTGCTAGTGTTGAGATATAGTGGACAGCTGGCCACCAAATTAAAAGTTACATTTAGAGAAGTAAAACTCCAAATTAACAGCATCTGTATGGCTTTTTTGTTTGTTTAAAGTTTTTCCATCCTCAATACTAAAGGCCTATTTTACCTGTGCCTGCAACCATACTACTATGGCATCTGATCCCGTCAGATCTCGGAAGGTAGCAGAGTCTGGTTAGTACTTGGATGGGAGATCACCTGGGAACACTAGGTGTTGTAGGCTTGGGAAAAGGACCTGGCAACCCACTCCCAAAAAACAATCAACCATTGAAAACCCTATGAGTAGCAGAGACACACTAACAATAGTGTTTCACCTGTTGTATGAAGGGTCGCTGTAAATTGACACTGACTCAATGGCACCTAACAACAGCAGCAACAATAATAACAACAATTTTACCTGTACTTTTCAAAAGATAAATTAAACACAACCAGTTACATGTTATATAACCATAGGAAGAAGTGAAATGATATTTCTTGAAGACCTATTTCATGGGCCAGGCACCATGTTAGGAACCGCATACATGTTATTTTCTTTAATCTGCACAAGAGTCCTGTGAAATTGGAATCATTGTGGTCACTTTATATAAGCCAGGGTTACAGATGTCAGAAACTGTCAGTTGTGACACTCAGCTAGCCAGCTGCAAAGCTGGAATACAAACCACATTTTTCTGAGTTCAAAATTATTTCTTTTTCATAATATGAGCAAAGGATTTTCAGAATTTTAGCTATGGAGAATTTAATCATCTAGTAAAATATTCATTAAGGCCAGGCACCATGGCACACATGTGTAATCCCAGAGATTCAAGAGGCTGAGGCAGGAGGATGGTGACTTCCACTAAGTCAAAAATGTACTTAATACACCTAAAAATCAAATATCAGCTTAGCCTTGCTTACCTTAAATGTGCTTGGGACACTACTAGCATATGCTAAACAAAGTTATCTAACATAAAATTTATTTCATAATGAAGTGTCAACTGTCTCATGTGGCTGACTGGGAAGTGTGACTTGCTGCCATTGTCCATCATCACAAGTAACCACATATCATTAGCCTGGGAAAAGGGACAGAATTTGACATTTTAAATACAGTTTTCTACTGAACATATTTCCAGGTCCATTCTAGAAGTTCAAACAGAGTGCTCCTGGAAGCAAAGATACCTAAACTGAATCTGACATATTTTGGACATGCAGTCAGGAAGGACCAATCCCCGGAAAAGGACATCAGGTTTGAGAGAGTGGTAGGTCAGTGAAAAAAGGAAGACCCTCAACTAAATGCATTGACACAGTGGCTGCAACAATGGGCTTAAACATAAAGAAGACTAGGTGCATGGCACAGTGTCATGGAGTGTTCTTGTTCTGTTGTATATAGGGTCACTATGAGTTGGACCTAACCTGATGACACCCAACAACAACCAACAACTGAATGCATATCACTTTAATAGTATTGTAAAGGTGAAAATTGGGAGAAGGACCTGGCAACCCCCTCCCAAAAATCAATCTGCCATTGAAAACCCTATGAACAGCAGAGAAGCACTGACAATAGTATTTCCTCTGTTGTACAGAGGGTCGCTATGAGTTGGATACCGACTCGACGGCACCTAACAATAACAACAACAACAAAGGTGAAAAATCGTAAATCAAACTATCATAAATCAGGCACTGTCTCTCTCTCTCCCTCCCTCTCTCTCTCTCACTCTCTCTCCCTCTCTCTCTCTCTCTCTCTCTCTATATATATATATATATGTATATATATGCATATATATATATACGTATATATATGCATATATATACATATATATATATATATATATATATATATATCCATCCATACAGTCTGCCTAGGGTCTGAGACTCTTAAATCCAGTTTTCTGATTACCACTCTCCCATATGATGGCTTTTAGGCACCTTCTAATAATACTATGCCTTAGAGAACAATTTGAAGATGGCTGTACTTGAGAAATCATCATCATCATTATAACTATTATATATAACTATAGAATATTGAAAATGTAATGGATTTTTAAATTATCTCATTTTATCATCTTGTTTTGCAAAAGGAGAAACTAAAGTCATTATTATCCTTCAAACTTAACAGCTCAATGGTTTTTCCTATTTGCTTAATTCAAATTTCCATTGCTACACATGGAGGAAAAAATAAACGAGTTTTTATTGAAACCCATGGACTCAATTAAAAGAGGACATGTTGCTGTTAGGTATCATCGAGTCAGGTCCAGTTCATAGCAACCCTATGTACAACAGAATGAAACACTCCCTGACACTGTGCCATCCCCAGCACTATGTCAGTGCTTCTCTGTTATTCATAGAGTTTTCAATGGCTTATTGTTTGGGGGTGGTTTCATGAGTGGGCTGCCAAGTCTTTTTTCCATTTTTGCAGTGCTGGGGATCAAACCCAGGGCATCAGAGCATGCAAAGCAAGCACTCTACCAACCCCAGCCCCTAAAAGAGGACTTGGATTCCTTAAAATTTCATATATTATTTTTGCTATTTATTATACAAGGGAATAATCCAAATAGCCACATAGATTTCATCAGAATCTCAAAGTACTTAGTGATGCTCAAAATATATGAACCGTGACACCAAAAGTATGTGCATCTTGAGTTTCCTACAGAATGTTTGCAGTTCAAGTTTTAAAAGACTTGCCTCATAGTACATATTGAATCCAAAAATAATAGAAATGGACAGGCATCAGAACTGATTCATGAAGCAATTCACTCTTACAGGGAAGTCTTAATTGAATTGGATGCACCATATTAAATTAAAATAAACATTTGCATGTTTGATAAAGAGACTGCTCATTTTGTCACAAACACTGTAGAGTAGAAATGATTGAAAAAAGCTTTAGAATTTAAGAAATAAAATAGATTCATTTTACTTGCTTAAAAAAAAGCAACAAGAAAATTGGAAATCCCAAAGTTATTCTTGACAACAATCAGAAACGTTCTTGACTTCATTTATTCCAAATTTGGTCATGTATCAAGCCCAGAGAACAAATAATGTTATGTGAAAACTCTGCAGGCTGGACCTCAATTCCCATTACTGTGGCTATGTAATAACTCTTTTCATGTTTCTCAAGCTTAAGTATTCATAATTTGTTATTTTGATTTTTGCAACCTTTCGTGGGATTTTGAAATAGCTATACCACAAAAATGTTACGCAATTATGAAAGTTTTCATTATTTCTGATGCTATTTGGGTCCTGTCCATCTATTTAATAGCAAAAGATTGAGACCTGCTTAATGATTTCTGAGCTTTTTCAGTTTTAGATAATTACTATTTTTGAATGATTATTCTCTGGTAGGAAATTAAATGCTGTTGGCAATGCATTCACATTTTTCTTTTAAAATGCTGCTTTGAAATCACTTCTCATTATGTGAACGGTCTTGGAAAAAATAAAGCTACTGAAGCACAAGAAAAGGACATTTCTGATCCACTGTCCTATATGAAACTCTGTGTCTAGTAATGTGATACAACTGGGAGACTTCTGAAGCAGCCTGGTCCTCCAGTGTATGTGCCTCACAGCATGGACGGAAAAGGCTGCCAAGTGATCAGCATCCAAAAGTGCTCATGCACTGCTCCCCTTCACACGGTGCTCTCAAATGGCTTTTTCCTTCCAAGAAAAGGAGTAAGAACAGGGTAATAATTACCAAATTTCATTGAGACCCAGATGGGAGAAGATGTGCGTCTACGCAGGATGATTATCACATTATGGGTTAAGCAGAGGGGTGGTTTTTTATCAGCTCCATGGAATTGGGAAGTGTCCTGTGTCTGGAAGGGATGGAAACAGAGAGTCTACAGGTCAGCGGCCCAGCAAGGATGATACATCTATCCTGGGATACAGTCTGGGACTGGGACATACATCTGTCTAATTAACTACTTGCCTGCAAACATAGCCCTGTGGCACCCAATCCCATCAGGTCTCAGAAGCTAAGCAGGGTCGGGCCTGATTTGTACTTGGATGGGAGACTGCCTGGGGACACAAGGTGCTGTAGGCTTGGGAGATGGACCTGGCAACCCAGTCCCAAAAACCAGTCTGCTATTGAAAACCCTATGAACAGCAGAGAAGCACTGACAATAGCGTCTCACCTGTTGCATGTAGGGTCGCTATGAGTTGGATACTGACTCGAGAGCACCTAACAACAACAATAATTAAGTACTTATATAACCCAATCATATGTTATAAATATATTTATGCATGTATATGTATATCTGTATGTGTTTATGTAATTTAAATTTGCTTATATATTACAAACATAGTTTGCATTAAATAAATGCCTAAGCAAACCATGGAGCTATCTTTTCTATAGAAATTAAAGAAATTGGTGTTTCTAGGTAGATTTAAATATAATTTCTTAGGTCCAATTGTTGGATTAAAAATACACTGCACTTTTATATATTCTACTCGATCTCTCACGCTGGTACTTAGAGGATATGTTAATCAGGACTCAATCCTCTCAACAGAATAGCTTCAAGGGACATAGATGCTGGTTAACAATGGGTGAAGTTTATGTGTAAAATCTTATACAGGGCCTTTATTATCTACTGTTCTTCAGTGACACATGGATAAATAAAATATCAAAAAGAGCTACTAACATGGGAGAAATATCCCTTTTATGGCTGATCATTTGTTCTCTATTTATTTTTGTTAACAACTATTTGAACATTTAAATGTCAATTTGGCTATATGAAATTTCTTGAATTAATAAATATTAAAGCAACAAATGGGCTGGGATTTAGCTCAGTTGGTAGAGCATTGCGCTGCAGTCTCTCAGGTTCCAAGTTCAATTCCCAGCACCGCAAAAACGGGAGAAGGACCTGGCAATCCACTCCCAAGGCAATCCCAAAACAGTCTGCCATTGAAAACCCTATGAGGGTCGCTATGAGTCGGATACTGACTCGACGGCACCTAACAACAACAAAGCAACAAATAAGTTTTGCTCAATAGCTTGTAACCTTAAGTAATAAATTGAAACATTTAGATCCATTGTACATAGGCCTCTATTTATACTCCTTCCCTGACCCATAAATGTTAGATATCAGCTTGTGAAAGATAATAATGAGTGTGTATCACTGTCTTTCAAAGGTACTTATTTGTATTTTTATACTTTTCTTTGAAACTAGACATGAAAATTAAGAATTTATTTTTCTCATTTTTAATATAAAAGGGATGCCTATATATTTAAGGAAGTGTAGAAAATATAGTACTAAAAAGGAGAAAAAATTTTAATAACTAAATACCACAACTATGAATCTTTTTGCTGAAATTTGTCTCCAGGTTTTCCTACATGTTCTTTAGCACAACTTCAAAGCTATTAGCCATATAATATAAATATATACTTAGGACTCTATTTCAAAATTTTCATGTCATAAGAATATTTTCATGTTAACACATAATCTTCATAAATACTACGAATATGATGGCTTTATAATATTTGGTGTGTCATTCTGTCCATAACATAATTTAATGAATCATAATACAGAAAGAAGACTGGTGTTTAGATAAGTTAGTAGAGTGCTACTCTGTGCACTCTGAGATCCTGGGTTTGATCCCCAGCACTGTAAAAATGGGAGAAGGGCATGGTAGCCAACTGCTGAAACAATCTTGAAACAATCAGCCATTGAAAACCCCATGAATAGCAGAGAAGCTCTGACATAGTACCAAGCATGGCACAGTGCTGGGGAAGTGTCTTATTCTGTTGTACATAGGGTAGCTGTGAGTCAGATCTCACTCAATGGCACCTAACAACAACAACATTAAAGGAAGCAATAACCAAATAGTAAAGGAATGTTAAAAACATGAATCAAAACCCCACTCATCTCTTTTTACCTTCTTATTAGTAGATCTGTGGCTCATTGGATGGCCGTGTCTGCCTCTCTTGGCACAGAGACATTTCTCTGGTGTCCAGAGCCTGCTGAGCATTTTCAGTAGGCTTTGGAGAGCATAAAAGGATTGGCATCCTGTAGGAATACCTCTCATACAATAATAAATGGGAGTTGGTGGTGAGAACCCCAGTTCCTTTGCCCCTTGGCAGGATAACTCAGAGTTCTGCACTGGCAGCTAGGTCAGAATGCTACCTTTATTGACTCCATCCTCCTCTCTGAATTGCTTCTCTCTTCTACCAGCCCTTCCTGTGTTCATCCCCCCAGGTAAAGAACTTGCACTCAAAACCTGAAATTTTTGTCCTCCTATCATTAGGATAACTGGACAATCAACACCTCTCATATTCTACTCTGTTCAGGACACCCAAGGGTGATGAGTGTCCATTTCTTAAGGAAGATGTTCTCAGACTCCTTGGTGGCCAAAGAAAATTGGACAAAACCAAGCAGGATGCTATGCCTCAGAAATTCTCTTAGTTGATATTCTGTCAATGGTTTCAAATTATAAGCTAAGACAATTGAGTATTTCAAAATATTGAAGCTGTTGTCATTTGAGTATAAGCTACGCTGAGAAATATACCAATTAAACTTAGGTAGAAAACGTTATGTAGAATTTGCTAAATAAAAATGGCATCTCATTTTTAAATTAATTTATTATTATTTATAATTTGATAACTACCTTTAAAGCTTGAGCTGGGATTTAGCTCAGTGGGTAGAGCGCTGCAATGCAGTCTCTGAGGCCCCGAGTTCAATTCCCAGCACCACAAAAATGGGAGAAGGGCCTGGCAATCCACTCCCAAGGCAATCCCGAAACAATCAGCCATTGAAAACCCTATGAGGGTCTCTATGAGTCGGATACCGACTTGACGGCACCTAACAACAACAATAACCTTTAAAGCTTATAATTTGATAAATAAAATGGCATCTTTTTAAAACTGTAATTATTTAGAATTTAATAAGTGAAAATGATATCTCATTCATTAATAAAGAAATTAAATCTCATACCGCAGATACATGAAGTAGATCTGAACTCTCTTAATTACCTGTTCAATGGGGTAAGACAGGAACGTAAAAGGAGAGGCTCTGAGGTCATGTCTGGTTTCAATCTCATCTGACTACCTGGAGAAGCAGTTCTCTCACTCGTCTTCTAATCAATTTCCTTATTCATAAAATTGAAAAAATATTATCCACTACAGTGTTCAAATTGAGATAATATAGAGCATTGGGACTAGTGGTATATGAAGAACATTCAGAAGAATGTGTGTCCTTTTAAAGTATTTTACATTACCTAAAAAAACTCTTTCATTTGCTATATGAGTTTATGTAAAATTATGAATCATCTGTCACTTATATGCATTTATAGTAAATGTGTACCAACCATACACTTCAGTTTCATACAGAATGTTTACACATATGTAGGTAAATTGTTCCTTCTTGTCCTTTCATTTAACATTTCTAAACTTAAAAATTCTTTTCTCTCATCCATTGTTGTTTGGTACTGTCAAGTCACTGTCTGATTCACAGCGACCCTGCGTACAACAGGCAAAACAGTATTGTCGGTGCTTCTCTGCTATTCATAGGGTTTTCAATGTCAGATTGTTTTGGGGGAGTACGTTGCCAGGTTTTTCTCCCAAGCCTACAGCACCTGGTGTTCCCAGGTGGTCTCCCACCCAAGTACTAACCAGGCCCGACCCTGCGTAGTTTCTGAGATCTGATGTGATCAGACGCCACAGTGGTACAGCTGCTGGCCTCATCTCCTGAGGTTTGAAGAATGTTGAAACTATTTAATTAGAAATATTTTGAACCTGTGTGCCCTTCTAAAGTCTTTATCTTATTTTAGAATAAAAAACAATGATCACCCATTTAACTTCTCCCTATATATCTTAAGGAATATCTTCATTTGCAAATAGTTCCTATTTTGTGCTTAAGAGTATGTAGGAAACACAAATAATCTTTATTTATACAAATTAATGGCATTCATATTGTCTAGCTGAGCTGAAAGGGTTCCCATGAGACCAACTCAACCTTGTTTTTCTTTTTTCTTTTTTAGAGAGAGAGAAGACACAGGGTCTTCCTATTAGCCCAGGCTGGCCTCAAATTCCTCATACTCAGCATCCATGTGCTAGCATTACAGGTGTTAGTCCCCATGCCCACCTTCAAGCTTGTTTTTGAATTTCATGTTTCCTTAAGCCTCTCCCCAAGCAAACTGTCTCACTTTTCTCCCTCCTCTGTCATTCTTTATCCACTTCAATTCTGACCACTTGTTTGCTCCAGACATCCCCATGGATTGCCATTTCCTCTGCATTCTCACATTGGATTTATTTTGATGTTTCACATCTGAGGGTTTACTTCCATGAAAAGAAGATTGATGAGCTCAGATAATGTCAATCCTTTTATTAGTGCTGTTGACACTCAAAATTCTTGTAAAATGAACTCTAAGAGAGACCCCAAGATTCCTTCCATGTATAATATCTCTCCCAAGTACAGATAGTATCTGTACCTCTGATGGGACATGTTGCCTCAATTATGGCATATTATTTGACGAGAGACTCCTCAGATGTATGTAAGGTCTCTAGTTGGTTGACTGGGAATCCATCAAAAGAGATTTTCCTGCGTGAGAACTAATCAGGTGAGTACTTAAGAAAGATGCAGCGACAGATGTTCTTGCTGACCTGGATAAAACAAAGAGCTTGATGTAAACTGTACCACACAGTGGCCTAGAGGGTATTATATGGCCAGCCTCATGTCTTCCTATCAGCCATTCTGTCTATGATCAGCAAGAAAACAGGGACTTTAGTTCTATACCACAACGAACCAAATGTGACCAGCAATTTGGAAGAGCTTGAGAGAAAACCCTGAACTATAGATCAGACCATGGCCCTTGCCACAACCTTCTTCCAGCTCTTCAAAGCCTGAGCAGAGGGCCTTGCTATGCTGTCCCTGCACTTCTGGGCTACAGAAACTGTGAGATAATGAATATCATTTTAAGCCCTTAAATTAATGGCAACACGGAGATAGAAATGAATACACTATTATACTTGGGTTCCCACAAAATTGCACCCTCATTCTCTAGACCTTTTTCATTTCATTCTGATCTACTTAGGGAGGTCTGCTAGCTTTATGCTTTATGTTGTCTTTACCTATTCTGACTGAAAATGAGCCAGAATAATTTGGAACATGAATTGACTTCACAGTCAAAATGAAATCAAATTGTAAAGATTTGTAACCAATTTACTCATGTTGAACCACAAGTCGGTAGAAACAGATAATAATAGAAGTGATAATAATAAAAAGGATAATATTACTAGCAAACAAACATTTCACACTTATTAGGTGATACCTTTAATGTGCAAAAATTTGTATTTAAATCTTACATATTTCATTGTCCTCATTTAATGCAAGAGAAATGAGGAAATACCCTTAGACAACTGGAACGACTTGGTGAAATTTGTAGTAACTTAGTGGTAGAACCAATGGGTTAGATAGAGTTTAACTCGGTAGAGCAGTCCTATGCGCTCTCTGAGGCCTTGGGATCCATCCCCAGTGCAGAAGAATGTGGCAATGCACTCCCGAAACAATGAGCCATCAAAACTCCTAGGAATAACAGAGCAGCTCTGACTTGTGCCAGTGTCAGGGAGTGTTTCATTCTGTTATATATAGGGTTGCTATGAGTCACTCCTGACTCAAATGGCACCTAACAACAAGAAGTAGTAGAACCATGTGTTAAAGAAGGCTGCCTAACTCGAGAGACTGGCTTTCTATTAATGACTCCATATTTTTGTTTTGTGTATAGTTTTTTTGTTGTTGATGATGTTTTTTAAAAAATGGAATGGTCAGTTTTAAGAGTACAATACCAGAAAGATTAATGCATTTGGAATATGCTGAGTGAGAATCACCCAAGAACAATCAAATTTAATATTTTTAAGTATTTGAGAACATAATTCATTAAGATTCAGGCCAAACTTGAATACATATCAATCAGCTACCTAAGTGCTTCACAGATACCAAGTTATCTACAAATATAAGCCTAGACATCTCAATTCATGATGAAATTAATTGAACTACCAAAGAATTTGAATAGGAGTTCTACAGATTAGTGTAAGTTAATAGAATTTTAGAGCTAATTTAAACCAAGATCATCATTATACAAATTAGCAATATGAATCTTAGGAGACAAGAGGACTTGATCAAGATTAGCTAATTTTCCTTTCCAATTAACACTGCCCTCAAGAAACAACAGCCACAAAAAGGCATAGGTACATTATAAATGAAGCCATGAGTTTTGAAGTCTGTTCAATTGCCTTGGAATCAGTTTTAGTCAGTATTCTTAGAGGAATAGAATCAATGTAATATATATATATTCAAATTTAACTATATTTTCAGAGTTCATCTGCAATTTATATATTATATAAACATAGAGAGAGATAGAGATAGATATATGATCCATATAAGGGTATTTACTAGAGTGGCTTACAAAATCAGTGGTTGGAATGTCCCACAATGGCCATCTTCATGTTGGAGGGATAGAGAAACCAGTAATTGCTCAGTCCAAGAAGCCAGAAAGTGCAGAACAGGAGAGACCAATGATGCAGCCCCAGTTCTAGGATAGAAGCGTGTAGGGGGAGCAGCAGGTGGTGTAGTCACTATGGAAGAATCAAGCTGGAATCCACTGACTGGGTTCTTCGTTTTTCTGCTTTGGTCCATCCTGGCCCCCAGCTTCCTGGATGATGCCACCCACATTCAGGGTGGGTCTTCTCTTCAGTTGCTGTCCCGCATGCCAATCATCTCTGGAAACACCCTCACAGACACATAGAGAAGTGTGTTTTATTAATCTCCTAGGCAGCTCTCAGTCCAACCATGTTGGCAATCAGGATTAATCATCACAGGTGTTTTTCTTGAAGTTGAAATGTATGCTTTTTCTCTCCCATGCAGAATTATAGGAAGTTATAAAATCAGGTTCACGTGAGTATTGGACAGGCCATAACTAGGAGAAAGTATAACGTTGACAAGATTAACAATAGAAATTAGAGACACATCAAAATAAACTTAGTTCCAAAGCCACAGAATTAAGCTTTCAAATCCATATCTGTTGAATTTGCAAATTTAACTATATCTTCGAACTGATCTGGAATGAAGGCATTACTTTTACAGTTGTCTGCAAGAATCTTGAAACTCTCTTACAGTCTACACTTAGTGCCCTTGGAAGTTTTTATGAATTCCAGACACTTCCATGATAATATTTCACATATCACATCTTTTACTATAGACATTCTAGAACACATTCATGCACTTATGCACAATTTCTCTTAGCCCCCTAGAAATCCATCAAAAAATAACCACTAAGGCAGGTGATCTACAAGGCATTTCTAAAACACTCATCCTCTAGATTTTTTTTTCCTAATGTGTACTTGATGGGAATGCATAGAATGCAGTATTATGAATATCTATGTGATAGGTCAGATATTGACCTCAAGTCTTAGCAAGCAAGTGCTAAATCCATTCCAATAATTTTTATGCTCAAATCAATAGTCATGGGCTTTAAAACAGGAATCAATAATACTGACAGATTTCAATGCTATTGCTAGGAACTTATATTAATAAAAACAGCATCCACATTATGCTTGACCCTGTGGCCTAGGAGGCAGATAATCAATACCCTTATAGTTCTGCTTGGTTTAAATGCTTTTCTTGGGATATGCTAATTAAAAGTCAACTATACTACTAACATTTTTGCATAATTGACAATTTTATAAAGCAAAATAAGTTTCAATGTAATAAGCACTTTTGTTGGAAAATTAGTACATTATGGAAGAACACTAAAAAACCAAATTGCTAATAACATTCTTGATCATAAAGGTTATTCATAGTAACCCAAGAAGCCAAAATGGTAAGTCATGATTTTTCCCTGTTCTGTGTTGTTACTAATAATAAAGTGTAGAGGGGAACATTTGTGTATATCTTAAGATACTATCTCAAAATGTGGAAGATTCTGAGATGTTTTTGTACATGGATAATGTGTAGATTGAAAAGCAATTTAAGGCAATAGAACACATTACTTAACATCAATATGCCTTTCAATGTGACTCAAATTTAATGATTTTCTGAGGGGAAAAATAAATGGGTTGAGCTCCATGAGATATCTGCTCAATTTCACACTATAGATAGTGTTTTAAAAGAAAATTTACAGTGGAAGTTGGAAAAGTAATTACTCTGAAACTGCAGAACTATTGTTCTTTAAAGTGTGCATTTATAATTTGGTATTGGCCTTACCAAAAAGAAATATCCAAATCTAGAAGAAATGACAAAAAAAAAAAAAACACAACTTAAGACACACTGAATAAAGAATAAAATCTTATGATAGGTACTGTAAGAAATCTGAGAAAGTTATGACATAAATTAGGAATGTAAAAAATCCATCCTATTTTTTCTTGGATTTCCTAATTGACCAATATGTTTGAAAGGACATTTATTATTTTTAAAATATGCAAATAACAAACCATCCTCTTCCTCTCCCTTTCATTCCTGGCCTCTTTTTCTTTCTTCTTTTCTAGTGAGTTGTAAACTATAAACTCAATCATTCATTTTCAGCACAGTGCATGGTCCCTCCCCTTAGTACAAAATCTAGTGAAGTGCCAGGACTGTCAATTTGAAATACAAATCCATCTGTCATCACCTTGAAGTCACTCAATTCATTATTAGTTGAAGAAAAACAAATTTAAAAAGTAACGTAAAAATCTTAACCAAAACCAAAATCTAAAAATACAATCATAGTGAGCTATTTTAAATGACTTTAAACTTTCAATATGTAAATATAAATTGTGAGACATAAATTGTTGTTGTTGTTGTTGTTAGGTGCCGTGGAGTTGGTATCCGACTCATAGTGACCCTCATAGGGTTTTCAATGGCTGACTGTTTCGGGATTGCCTTGGGAGTGGATTGCCAGGTCCTTCTCCCATTTTTGCAGTGCTGGGAATTGAACTCGGGACCTCAGAGACTGCAGTGCAGTGCTCTACCCACTGAGCTAAATCCCAGCCCCGTGAGACATAAATAGCAAAGGTAAAAAAAAAATTGAAATATAGTAGAACTCTATACCTAAAATTAAGTGTACAATTAGATGCCATTATAGAATTCTTCTCTATGTAGATTTATCTCTTCATATTATTGATTTCATATCTGTGGATTCAACTGATTGAAAATATTTGGAGAAAAACTGCGCCAGCACTGAACATACACAGAATTTTTTCTTGTCATAATTCACTATTGTTAGGTGCCATCCACACATAGCCACCATAGGTACAACAGCAGGAAACACTCCCCAATTCTGTACCAGGTACATGATCTTAAAGCCCATTGTTGCAGACCCTATGTCAATCCATCTGGTTAAGGGTTTTCCTTTTTTTCATTGACCTGCCACTTTCCCAACCATGATGTCCTTCTCCAGGGATTAGTCCCTCCTAACAACATGTCCAAAATATGTAAGATGCAGTCCAGCCATCCTAGCTTCCAAGAAGCATTCTAGTTGCAGTTCTTCTAGAACAGATCTATTGGTTCTATGAAATATAACACTGGACGCAGTGGTGCATGCCTGTAATACCAGTGACTTTGTGAAGGCAAGAGGATAGCAAATCTGAGGACAGAGGAAGCCTGCATAACTTAGTGAGGACCTGAATCAAAATAAAAAATTAAAAAAATGGGCTGAGGGTGCAGCCCAGTGGTAGAATACTTACAAAGTCTGTTGAGAACCAAGATTCAACCTCAAAAGGAAAAAAAAAGAAAGAAAGAAAGAAAAAGAAAAGAAAGAAATATAGTATAACAATTTACATTTACATTGTACTGTGTCTTCTAAGTAATCTAGAAATGATTTAAATTATACATACAGGAAGATGTGCATAGGTTATATGCAAATATTGTACCATTTTATATAATGAGCATCTAAAGAATTTGGCATCCTTCAGGGAACAAATCTCCCCAAATGACAACCGTATTCTTTTCATGTCTTTTACCCTTGAGAGTTTAAGCTATTCCAATAAGATTTCTTTTATGTTTATCTTTCATAAGATAATTATTAATGTACTCTAATCTCGGTGTAGCCATAGTCCTGTAGCATCCAATCCAGTCAGATCTTGGAAGCTAAGCAGGGTCAGGCCTGGTTAGTACTTAGATCGGAGACCACCTGGGAACACCAGATACTATTGGCTTGGGAGAAGGACCCAGCAACCCACTACCAAAAAAAATCGGCCATTGAAAACCCTATAAATAGCAGAGATGCACTAACAATAGTGTCTCACCTGTTGCACGTAGAGTCGCTATGAGTGGGGTAGCAACTCAATGGCATTTAACAACAACAACAATCTCAGTGCAGGGTTTTACTGTTCTGTTTAATAAAAAGAATCTCTACTTTTTTATATTTTTAACTACTTATTCTTGGCTATTCTTCCCTGGTGATCATTTGTTTCTTTAGTAAAAATCAATTTTGAAATTCCGGAACAAAATGTTGCAACGATCAAGTTTATTTTTTTCAATGATTATTCTATATTGATATTTGAGCCAATTCCTATTTCTTTTCTGAGAATAACAACATGAATTTTCATTCATTCATTCTTGCCTTTATTCAAAATAAATCACTCACTGTAATCCATGTAATATGCTAGGCTTTAGGAAATCAATATCACTGGGCAGAATATTAGGAATTCATAAGTTAGTGGAGTGCATAGTCAAAAAAACATGTTTATAATAAAATATAATAATTCTAACAGCAATAAGTAAGGGCTAGTGAGTTGGAGAAATGTGCCTTTTAGATTCAATATGAAGAATGAGATCATTCCTAACAAAACAAGGGATTCAAAACTCTTAGCTTAATTTTAAAGTTTATGCATGCTCTAAGTACATTCTCTGGCTGGGATTTAGCTCAGTTGGTAGAGAGCTGCTCTGCAGTCTCTGAGGTCCCGAGTTCAATTCCCAGCACCGCAAAAATGGGAGAAGGGCCTGCCAATCCACTCCCAAGGCAATCCCAAAACAATCAGCCATTGAAACCCCTATGAGGGTCACTATGAGTCGGATACTGACTCAACGGCACCTAACAACAACAACAAGTATATTCTCAGGGCTGGGATTTAATTCAGTTGGGATAGTGCTGCTCTGCAATCTCTGAAGTCGAGTTCAACTCCCAGCACCCCAAAAATGGGAGAAGGATGTGGCAATCCACTCACTCTTGAGACAATCCCCAAAAAATCAGCCTTTGAAAACCCTATGCGGGTCACTATGAGTTGGACAGGACTCAATGGCACCTAACAGCAACAAGAAGTACATTCTTAAGTACAAATCTACACAATTTTTCCCTAGCATAGTTATTCTACTTATACAACATGAGATGTTTAATTTAAAGAAAAATAAATTCTGATTTAATTTTTGTCCCAAAATAACAAGAGAGGAAAATGAATGATACAGTAATAATAGAAAAACTTAGTGTTTTGCGTATGTTAATGTCATTCTGCATGTGCTTAGTCAATTCCTGGAACTGGTCAAGCAATTCATTCCACTTGGACTTATATCACTGCTTCTGGAACACCTGTCTATTTGTAAGTAGTGATAATATTTCCCTGCTACCTCCCTGGATAATACTATGTGTACAGTATTGCTCCTGTGCTTCCATTTCTATTCATATTGAATTGGCCAAGCCATCTTTCTGACTGCTATGACTCTCCCTTTGCCTCAGACAAATCCACCAGGGGTGCTCCTGGGAGCTGTGGTAGGGAGGGCTTCTCTGGCCATCCCCAGAGATCTCCCCCGGCCTGATTTGCAGCTGGGGCAAATGTGAACGCACCACTTCAGCATCTCGTTAACATGGCGGTGGTCACGTAGAAGATAACCTTCACAGCAGACCTTCTTACCAGCAGAACCTTTACTTCTGCCTGTGGGCAGGGGCCCCTTCTGACTTTGAGAAGGATGAGAAAGGCCTGGGAAACGTTGCTATGGGCTTGGGCTACTGCTTCTGGGCTTTCAATTTTCATGTTTTAAAATGTGTGCTCCAAATTTACATATTAAGACCACCTTAGCCAAACCATGTCAAGAGACCTCAGAGGCAATGGTTATGCTTACTCCCCATAGCCTTATTAAAGATCAGAATAACCCCCAAGGTCTGTTTAACTTATGACCCAGGAACTGATCCAAAGACTCAAGAAATGATAAAGTATATAATCAATTTAGGACAGGTACAGAAAGCCTTGTTGGAACATGGCAATAAAGTTCTCCCAACTCATAATAATGCAGCTTGTGAGCCAAACATTCAGCCAGGAGATGACGTGTTGTTAAAAACCTGAAAGAAGGGGTCTCCATTGGATCAGCTTCTTTCCAGATGGAAGGGTCCCTATCAGGTCCTCTTGAGCACACTCACTGCAGTTAAAACGGCATGGGCAGTCCGCATGGACCCAGGTATCCAGAACAAAACCTGTCTCTTTTGAGTCTCCACAGCCTGGAGAACACCCTGAGGACAAAGTTGCTGATAGCTACGAATCCTCAGAAGATTTAAAGCTTCTCTTCAGGCAAGGGAAATTAAAAAACCACAGCTTGATTTCTCCTAACAAATCCTGATCCTCCACCTCTCAAGCTCAGACCATTTTTTGTGTTCCCCTGAAGGTCAGGCAGGTTGAGACTTTTGATCCCTGGATAAGTAGGGTCTATGCCCCTGCACAGCATTGAAGAAGCTTCAGAAGCCAGATCATCAGCCTTTATCAACCCATAAGATTAAGGGCTCAAAGGCTCAGTGGGGAAATGAGGCAGGGTAAAAAGACAGGGAAATTTGGGGAACGTGGAAAGGGAAAGAACTTTCATCCCAGGATCTGGTTTCAATCTCACCAGCTGAGAGTTGAGAACTTTGACACAACTACCAAGAAGACTGCTGTGAGGACTCTACCTACCCTGAGACATTATTTATAAGAGACCTTTCAAATAATGGAAATGTTAACCTTTGAGTTTTGCTCTCCCCTCTGTAATTGTGTGCTTCTTTGAGACATGCCCAGGCAACTCCCTCCTGACTCTCTTCTTAAACCTGTACAACATATAATCTCCTTTTATGAAAGGGACATTCCTCCAACTGTAAAATCCAAAGGATGGGACTTCTTTTGATCTGATTGGCACATCTCCAGCCTATGACAGGCATTTCGAGGCTCATGATACACTAGGTGCCCAGAGCTAGGCGCCCAGGACTGACATCACATGGGGCGTGCGCTTGTTGTTGTTATTAAGTGCCGTGGAGTCGTGCCCGACTCATAGTGACCCTTATCGGGTTTTCAATGGCTGGTTGTTTCGGGATTGCCTCGGGAGTGGATTGCCACATCCTTCTCCCATTTTTGTGGTGCTGGGAATCGAACTCGGGACCTCAGAGACTGCAGAGTGGCACTCTACCAACTGAGCTAAATCCCAGCCCCACTAAACCTGGAGGGAACATGTACTCTGACTTCTATTTTGGCTTCCTCCTCTTCACTCTCCTGGTAAGTTCTCCTCTGGGTCTTGGATGCCTATCTCTCTCTCTCTCTGAGTGCCCACATGTATTCTTAAATGTGGACTTAATAAACTTTATAAATTTGTTTCACTCAAAAATACAAGACAAGACAAGACAATACTATGTGTGCTCCCCCTTTGCTTGAACTTCTTATCCTTTCTTTTTTGGTTTTTATGTCAGTTGGCCCCCTTTTTAATTATTTCACTATCAGGATCCATAATATTGGCTTTATTATATATCACATTAAAATTTTTCCATTACTCATGACATGTATAATTTTTACCATCATTCTTTCAGGCTTTCTTTAAAGTTTTATGAATCAAACATTGTAGCGTAAAGAAAGAACAAATTGTTGTTATGTGGGTTCCACCTTTAATTTCTTATATAAGGAAAATAAGACACAGAGGTAAAAGACACATGCAAATGTGTCCAAAGCCAATGCCAGGGAACAGAAACTACTCAGGTCCACTCTTCCTTTTACCACTGCACTATTTGGCAGAAGTGGCTTTGCTTTCTCTGCCAGAATCCCTTCATGCACATTACTTTAGAGATGAATGGAAAGATACTCCATTTTCAAGATGGAAATCTCTGAATGACTTTCATCTCTATGAAGTATGAATAGGTTTACCACAAAAATTTTAAAAATGCTTATATAATAAAGGGTTCTTTTTTCATTTTGCCTTGTTGTTTTGTTTTGATTTTTTGTTTGTTTTTTTCTTGGAGTCTTGATGCAGTTTTGAGGTCCTGCTTAAAGTCTGGTCAGTTCCACTTATTGAGGAGTCAATCAAGGCCACATCCCCTCTTATCTTCCCTTTATCGTCCCAGGGCCAGGTGCCAATCAAGCAGGACCAGCCCCAAAGCCCACCAACCAGAAACATGCTTTCTTGCTTTGCACTTTCCTTCCAGCAGCAACCACAACAAACCACATGACCAGCCAACCACATCACATGAGCGGCCCTGGGTGACCTGCTATGTGATCTCTAGGGAGCTGGGAATACAAAACTGTAAAACCCTTTCTAGTTTCTGGTGGTTCTCTTGATCTAAGTCACAGTAACATAGTTAAGACAGCTTAACATGCTGGATTTTTGAGTAATATTTTATTTGGGAATGGTAAAAGGAATATCAGTATATACAGGAACAATGTGGTTAAGGCATAAATTAACTGTGTGAATAAAGTATGTTAACATTTTACAAGAATTTTTGCAAGTACGTCTGACAGCTTGTGGGCTAATACTGCCATCTGGTGGAAAATTAAATAAGTGCAAGGAAGGTTTCTAAGTATATGTGTGAGGGGAGTTTATACTAGGAAGGTTATGAAAGGATCATTGTAAACTTTCTTGAGTGAAGTCATAGTAAAGTAACATGAAATTGAACCTATTAAAATATCAGTCCTTTATAGCCATGCTGTACAGTGTCTTCCCACGTGTATCTAACAAGGTCTACTTATAATTAGTACCAGGTCCCTCATCGTCATTTATTAAAGATAAATTTATGAAAATTGCTTAATCTCTCTGAGCCTCAGCTAATTTGTATACATAATATCAGTTAATTCTCACAAGACAGCACTGAAAGGAGTATATTAATATTCTAATTTTTTAAATGAGAAATCAAATTCTGTGACTGGAAAGAAATTAGGCGCTCTGTAGTAGTTAATGCTCCCGGCTTCCAACACTTTGAATACCACTTCACTGATTAGAATTTTAGTTAAATATTACATAAATATCCATAGTTTTCTATTTCTTTTGAAATTTTCAAATAACTACGTTCTATACTTGACAGTGCTTCTCTGCTATTCATAGGGTTTTCAATGGCTAATTGTTGCAGTAGTGGCTGCTGGGTCCTTCTCCCTAGTCTGTCTTGGTCTAGAAGCTCAGCTGAAACCAGTCTACCATGGGTGGACTGCTAGTATCTGATATACTCAGTAGCATAGCTTTCAGCATCACAGCAACATGCAAGCCCCCATAGTATGTCAAGCTGACAGAAATGTGGAGGATGTACACATATTTAGGTGTGAGATTTAGCTCAGTGGGTAGAGCGCTGCGCTGCAATCTCTGAGGTCCCGAGTTCGATTCCCAGCACCGCAAAAATGGGAGAAGGACCTGGCAATCCACTCCCAAGGCAATCCCGAAACAGTCAGCCATTGAAAACCGTTTGAGGTTCACTATGAGTCGGATACCGACTCAACGGCACCTAACAACAACAACAACATCTATCTATATAGATAGATATATAGATATATACATATATATACATAGATATATTTGTATTTGGAAAATATTGCAAAAGGAGTCTTCATTTACATGTTGTAGACATAGAAATACAATAAAATCCTTCAGATTCATTTTATAGAGTAAGTATAATTTAAGGTGATCAAATTATTTTACAATACTATTAAGCTCAAAGTAAAGTAGTTGCTCAGACAGTAAATTCTGCTCTGTGCAGTCTAGTGAAACAATTAATATACAACTATCCAAATTTTGCTTTCAAATAAAAGTTCATGAGAATATATATGACACACATATGCTGCACAACTTTGTTCTTTTTCCAGATATGTATGTATGTGTGTGCATGTGTGTGTGTATATATATTATATATATATACATATGTATACATAAATATATATTTATATATAAATATATATATATATATATATATATATATAATTTGGCATTATCATACATGAAAGAATTCTATTTTGAAAAGTGGTTATGGTTAAATCTCATTGTGTATATAACAAGTGACTTCTGCTACTAGATGCATGGTGTATATTAACACTGCTTTGCCAGCATGGAGACGGTAAAATTCACTTAGCTAACTTATAGGACAGATATGTTTTAAACCTATATATATTTATCAAATATTAATAAGAGAATATGATTTTTCTCAAGTAGATCAGTCCTTGAGAATTCAAGGAACTTTCTGAAGAGTTGCTAAAGCTATGATATTTTTGTTTTTTTTTAACACAATTTTCTTAATACTTAAAAGAAATGCTTAGTAAAATTACTTTTTTAGTATGCATAATTAATTTCATTTCAGTCATTTTTTTTGTGGTTTTTGGCATCTGGATCTAGGGTGCCTCATTCATACTTTGCAAGTACTCTACCACTGAGCTACACCCCAAGCCACCTTTTCTAAATTTTTTATCTTGAGACAGGGTCTTGCTAGGTTACAAAGGCTACTTTTGTCCTGTAACATGTGATCTTCTAGCCTCTGCTTTCAGAGTCACTTGGATTACAGGCGTGTGCCACTGTGCTTGAGTCATTTCAATCATTCTTAACTTTCACAATATCTACTGTTTTATGAACCCCACATGTCTGTCATTTTGCCAAATTGTGGGGTCTTATGTGTTGCTGTGATACTGAAAGCTAGGCAATGGGTATTTCAGACACCCAGTGTCACCCTTGGTGGACATGGTATAGCTGAGCTTCCAAGCTAAGACAGATTAGGGGGAAGGACATGGGTAAAGTACTCCTCCTAAAAATTTGGCCATTGAAAACCCTATGCATAGCAGAGAAGCACTAACAATACCGTTTTGCCTGTTGTACATAGAGTCACTATGAGTTGGACACCAACTCAATGGCATATAACAAGAACAATAATAACCTACTCCAGAAACAATTACCCATTGAAAACCTTATGAATAGCAGAGAAAGGTTGTCAGATATAGTGTTGGGAAATGAGCTGGAAAAGATGGAAGGCACTCAAAAGACAACTGGGAAGAGTTGCCTCCTCAAAGTAGATTCAACCTTAATGACAGGAATGGAGTGAAGCTCCAGGGGCCTCCATTTACTTACATGGCATGACTCAAAATTAGAACGAACAACTGTAAACATCCATTAACAATTGGAACATGGAATGCATGTAATATGAATCTAGGGAAAGAAATCTTCAAAAGAGAAATAGAGCACAGGCACATTGACATTCTACACACCAGTGAGCTAAAATGCACTGGCAAGGGCCATGCTGAATCAAATGATCATATGGTCTACTATGCTGGAAATGACAGATTAAAGAAAAATGGAGCTGCAATCATCTTCAAAAAAGACAGCTCAAGATGTTTCCTAAAGTAAAATGCTGTCAGTGATAGAATAATATCCATACACCTACAGGGAAGGCAAGTTAATATAAATATTATTCAAATTTACACACCCACCACTAAGGCTACAAATGAGGAAAGGGAAAATTTTTACTAGGTTCTGCTATCTGAAATAGATCAAACATGAAATCAGGATGTACTGATAATTACTGGTGATTGGAATGCAAAAGTAAGAAACAAAGAAGAAAGTTCAATAGTTGGAAAATATGGTCTTGGTGACAGAAATAATGCTGGAGATTGCATGATAGAATTTTGTCAGAACAATGACCTTTTCACTGCAAATACGTTTTTTTCTCCAATGTAAATGGCTACAATACACATGGAATTCACCAGATGGGACATGTTGTTGTTGTTGTTAGGTGCCATCAAGTTGGTGACCAACTCGTAGCAACCCTATGTATAACAGTCAAAACAGTTTGTTAGTGCTTCTCTGTTATTCATAGGGTTGTCAATGGCTGATTTTTTTGGGGGGAGTGGGCTGCTGGGTCCTTCTCCCAAAGATGGAACATACAGGAACAAAATTCACTACATTTGTGGAAAGAGATGAAGGAAAGGTTCAATAACAAAAATCAGAACAAGACCAATTGCTGATTATGTATCAGAACATCAACTGCTTATATGCAGATTCCAAGTGAAACTGAAGAAAATTTGAACAAGTATATAAGAGCCAAGGTATATCTTTGAGTATACCCCACCTGAGTTCAGAGACCACTTTAAGAACAGATTTGATGTGTTAGACATTAACAATTGAACACCAGATGAGTTGTGGCATGACATCAAAGACATCATTCATGAAGAAAGCAAAAGGTTATTTAAAAGAAAGGAAAAAAAGAAAAGATCAAATTCCATGTCAAAAGAGACTCTGAAACTTGCCCTTGAACATAGAGGACATAAAGTAGAAGGAAGACATGATGAAGTTAAGGAACTAAACATATTTCAAAGGGAAGCTCAAGAAGACAAAATCAAATAATATAATGACATGTGAAAAGAGCTAGAGATAGAAAACCAAAAGGGAAGAACTTGCTGTTTTTCTGAAGCTTAAGGAATTCAAGGGCTGGGATTTAGCTCAGTTGGTAGAGCACTGCGCTGCAGTCTCTGAGGTCCCCAGTTCAATTCCCAGCACCGCAAAAATGGGAGAAGGGCCTGGCAATCCACTCCCAAGGTAATTCCGAAACAGTCAGCCATTGAAAACCCTATGAGGGTCGCTATGAGTCGGATACCGACTCGACGGCACCTAACAAGAAAAACAACAACAAGGAATTCAAGAAAAATTCAAGCCTTGAGTGGCAATAGTGAAGGATTCTACAGGGAAAATAGTAAACAACACAGGAAACATCAAAAGAAGATGGAAGGAATACACAGAATCATTATTCCAAAAAGATTTGGTGAAGGATAAACCATTTCAAGAGACTGCATATGATCAGGAACCAATGGTACTGAAGGAAGAAGTGGAAGATGCCTTGAAGGAATTGGCTAAACACAAGGCTCCAGGAATTGATGGAATACCAAGGATGTTATTTCAACAAACAAATGTAGCACTGGAGGTGCTAAATTGTTTATGCCAAGAGATTTGGAAAACATCTACCTTGTCGCTGACAGGAATAGATTCATATGTGTGCTTATTCCTAGGAAAGGAGATCTAATTGAATGTGGAAAACATTGAATAATATCATTAATATCACACACAAACAAAATTTTGCTAAAGATCATTCAAAAGCAACAGCAGCAGTATATAGACTGGGAACTGCTGGAAAATTAAGCCAGATTCTGAAGAGGGCATGGAACTAGGACCATCATTGCTGATGTCAGATGGATATTAGCCAAAAGCAGAGAATATCAGAAAGATGTCTATCTATGTTTTATCAGCTATACAAAGGCATTTGACTGTGTGGATCATAACAAATAATGGATAACACTGCAAAGAATGGGAATACCAGAGCACTTAATGGTACACATGAGGAATCTGCACATGGACCAGAAGGCAGTCATTCAGACAGAACAAGGAGACACTACCTGGTTTAAAATGAAGAAAGGTGTGTGTCACAGCTGTATCCTTTCACCATACCTCTTCAATCTCTATGCTGAGCAAATAATCTGTAAAGCTGGCCTTTATGATGATTAACATGGCATCAGGATTGGAGGAAGACTCACTAACAATCTGCATTATGCAGATAACACAGCATGCTAAAGCTGAAGAGGATTTGAAACATTTACTGATAAAGATCAAAGAACACAGCCTTCAGTAGGGGTTGTGACTCAACATCAACAAAACAAAAATCCTTACAACTGGGTCAATACATAGCTTCATGAAAAATGGAAAAAAGACGGAGGTTGTCCAATATTGTACTTACTTAATTCTACAATCAACACCCATGGAAGCAGCAGTCAAGAAATCAAAAGCCACATTGCAGTGGGAAAAGCTGTTGCAAGAAAACTTCTTTAAAGTGCTGAAAAGTAAAGATGTCACACTGAAAACAAAGGTGCACCTAATTCATGCCATGGGATTTTCAGCGCAACATATGGTTGTGAAATCTGGACACTGAATAAAGGAGACAGGAAAAGAATTGATGCTTTTGAATTATGTTGCTAGAGACAAATACTGAATATCCCATGGACTGCCAAAAGAACCAACAGATCTGTCTTAGAAGTACAACCAGAGTGCTCCTTGGAAGCAAGGACGGGTAGACTGTGTCTTATATATTTTGGACATGTTTTCAAGAGGGACAAATCCCTCTTGACATGATGAGAAGGACATCATGTTTGAAAGAGTAGCAGGTCAAAGAAAAAAAGGACCCTCACCTAGATGGATTGACAGTGCCTGCAACAACTGGCTTAAATATAAAAAAGATCACAAATGTGGCACAGAAGTGGGGAATTTTTTGTTCTGTTGATCACAGGTTTGCTGTGAGTCAGACCCAACTCCTTGGCACCTAACAACAACAACGATGACAACAGTTATGAGTTGTATAAGTATCTGAAAAACGTTTTAAAAGCATTTCAAACATCTAAAATCCAAAAGAACTCCCTTCTTTTTTCCTCTGTGGCAGTCATTGGGTGTTGAACCCAGGGCCTAAGCGCGCTGGGCAAGTGTTCTACCACTGAGGTATACCCCTATCCCTTTTTAATTTTTTTTTTTTTTTTGAGAAAGGGTCTCACTAAGTTTCACAGGCTGCCTCTGACCTTCAGTTTGTGATCTTGCTGCTTCAGCTTCCTGAGTTCCTGTGATTATAGGTGCAGCCACAGTGCCTGGCTTGTTGTTGTTGTTGTTAGGTGCCCTCGTGTCGTGTCCGACTCATAGCGACCTTCATAGAATTTTCAATGGCTGATTGTTTCGGGATTGCCTCAGGAGTGGATTGCCACGTCCTTCTCCCGTTTTTGTGGAGCTGGGAATCGAACTCAGGACCTCAGAAACTGCAGAGCTGCGCTCTACCAACTGAGCTAAATCCCAGCCCATAGTGCCTGGCTAGCACCTCCTTAATGTGTGAAATCACACCACAAACTGTGAACGTTGTTACTCCATCAAAAACTCTATCCTTGCCTTTTTCAGGTTTCAGCGTGGCTGACAATCACTTTACTCCATGGAAGCTTCCTATCAATCTTAATTTTTAAAAACAGTTTATTGGTATATAATTCACATACCATACAATCCATTCATTTACAGTGTATAATTCAGTGGTTTTTAGGATATTTATATATCTGTGCAACCATCATTTAAGTCATAGGAATTTTAAATCATAGGAACAAGAAATTCATATATTTTCTCACATTCAAGTACTTATTCAAAACCCTGAGCCTGTATTTGAATGCCTGCATAATATTAGGTATGCTGAATGCCATAATTTTTGCAAAATAAATAATATGGAGATTTTTATAAATCCCAGTTTGATATATTAAAGCAAAAGTTGTACTGAACAAAGTTAATCAGGTAAAGGAAGACTAGTCAAAACTATTGTAATAGGGGAGAGAATCCCGAATTCAATCTGAGTTTAACTTTGTTGGAAAAAACGGCTCGAGAGTCTTTATGATGTGGAGTAGGAAGATCTTGGGCTTCTGTGTTTGCTAAAGGACTTACTCAGAGGCAAAGCAAATGAGGCAATTTTATAGCTGGGAGTAAAGACTCACAGAAACGAAGACAGGGCTCTCTCTGCTGAGATGTAAAACTGGCCAGAAACTTTTCTTTTATTTTACTTTCCCCAGTACTGGGAATTGAACCAAGGGCCTCACACACGCCAGGCACATGCTCTACCACTGAGCTGCAGCCCCAAGCCTTTCTGGTTTTTAATTTTTATTTTGACAGAAGCCTTGCTAAATTGTACAGGCTGCATCTGGCCTCAAACTTGTGATCCTCCTACCTCAGCTTCTCAAGTGGCGGGGATTACAGGCAGGCGCCACTGTCTCCAGCTGACCAGCAGCTTTCAGAAAGATTTACATCTCCATAGAACATGGGAACTTATTGTCTAGTTAACTATGACATTGTGCTATTGACTGACCTCTCCCCATTCCCCGCACCCACGCCTGCCATCTCCCCAGTCTCCAGCAAACACTAATCTTTCAAGTTCTGCGAGATTAACAGAAAGGTGATTATACCTAATAACAATGAATGCATTATCTCAAAAAAAGTTAAAAGATGTGGGGCGGAGTCCACTGGACCGCTATCCTGAGAGGCCCTGGGTTTGAGCCTATCTGGCTGACCTCAAGTCCTCCTAAGTGACAGGCCAGGAGATCTGGCTCGTCCTGACTGGGAATGACTAAGGGGCTTCAGATAACTCCATGGACTTTGTGGCTAGAAGCCAAGATGGCGCTCCCTGGGGGTCTTCTGGGCACAGCCTCTGAGGGTTTGCCACAACCATGTTCCTCCCCATAAGTGGACGGAGTACTGGACAATGCCACATAAAGAATATGTAAGCAACTGTATATAAAGCTGAGCTATTAAATAAAATTTGAGTCACTTCCCTGAAAGTCTGCTGGAGTGGCTGTGTCTCCATCACACTCACCACCAATGGAGGTGTGGGGTTCCAACCCCGGGCTAAGGGTCCCCACAAAAAGAGAGAATTTTGAATGTCCTCACCATAAAGGATTAAGATGATGCATATGTTAATTGTCCTAAGTTGATCACTACCCAATATATGCCATACATGAATTACATTACACCAGACCTCATAAATATGCACAACTATTATTTGCCCATCAAAAAGTAAAATAAAAAAAAACTTGCATCTCAAAAGGGTGGAGAAACAATATACATGCTTTCCAAAGTAAATTATGCTTTAAGCAAAGGGAGGTCAGACTAAAGACAAGAAATAACTTGTGTGTAAGTTTAGTCAATCTGAAGGGTGCCCTGAGCCCCTCTTGGTCAGGTATATGGTGCAATGGGGTACTCTCCCCTTGGTGGGGGGAACTAAGTGAACCATCAGAAAGGATTTTCTTGTGAGTAGTTCTCTGAGTTCAAGTTCATGGGAGCCATATGATAGGTCAGAACGCCGGAGAAATTTGCAGTTCTCTTTTTGCCCTGGAAGATGGGGTCCTCCCCTCTTCCCACCATCTCTCTACCCTCTAATGGGAGGGATAGGTTAGGTATTTGCATTTAGAAAATCGAGATGTTTGACTAAACTATGATTTTGATAATTGTTTGGCACCTTAATATAAAATTTGTGTATCTCTACCTTACCTTTTGCTGACATCTGCTGGCCTTTGCATGAAAATATTCTGTAATTTGGCTATTCTCAAAAAAAAAAAAAATCTGTGGAAAGACAGCCAGGCATCCAGTCTCAATCATGGCATAGGAACTGGGGCTGGACCTGCCCTCCAGTCATAAGCAATGGGAAAGCCAGACAGCAGCATGTGAAGCAACCGTTTTCTAGCACTGGAGGAAAGGAGTGCAAGACCCTGCCCTTTGAGAGACCATGTGGTGTACAAATCATGTCCATCTCTTTCTGTGTGTGTCATGGGCAGACTGCAGTGCCAGCATACACAGCCCAGCTGGAAGGAGACTTATTAGACTGAGGAGGAACAGTGGACATTCTAACCTTGGAAGCAGCTGGATTGGTCAGGTAGTGGATGAGAGAAGCAACAACTACGCGGAGGGAGAAATGGAGGAATTGATGCAGACACACCATGGCTCACTTGGGCTACCTGTGCATGTGCAGGGGTGATGCCATGAGCCTTGGCGGAGAACGGCTGGTGTGAGGCTGCCTGGGATAGGGAGTCGCTGTCCTGGCAGAGGCCTTGCTGGGCACCTCAGATATTGATTGAGAATCCACAAAGGGCAGGCTTTAAGACAAAGGAGCAAGCTCTGTCACCAAGGACACATGCCCTAGGATTAACTTAAAACTAATATCAGCCACCATCATGAAGAATAAAACCAAGATTAAGAAGCTTGAATGTAACTCCGGTAACAAGTGCCTGCCAGAAAAAAACCTCAGCACCCTTAAATGAAAATGACATAATCCACTCTCCCACCTCCAAAGCCTTGAGGATTCATAGTCATCTCTGAGGATTGGATTTAAAAGGAAAAATGTTTTAAGTAGAACCAATCAGCCTCTCTCAGGTAAAACAATAGGATCTGAGAGAAATTGAGAGCACACAATGGGTTCACCTGTTTACCCAAACCCTCTGGAGGATGGGGGCTGGGATTTAGCTCAGTTGGTAGAATGCCACTCTGCAGTCTCTGAGGTCCCGAGTTCGATTCCCAGCACCGCAAAAATGGGAGAAGGATGTGGCAACCCACTCCCAAGGCAATCCCAAAACAATCAGCCATTGAAAACCCTATGAGGATTGCTATGAGTCAGACATGACTCAACACCAGGCACCTAACAACAACAACAATTCCTTTACTTCAATGCAATACTGAGATGAATACAATGAGTAAATGGCCATGTTGTCCTTACTCTTTTCACTGAGGATATTGTCTAACATTGTCTTTTGCCCAATTTTAGTTGACTATGATACAGGACTTTTTGAATTTCCTGGAGAGCAGCAAGGGATGATGATTTTTAAGAAAATGCTTAAAACGGGACTCTTGTTTCCTGCCAAATCCCCTTCTAAGAGTCTTGCGTGGTCAATGTGTAAAGCAGACACACTGGAGTAAAGTCTCGCAGAGGGTTACACATGGCAGTGTCTGGGTGTCTCCACTGTATTGATGGAGAAGACTGTCCAGGAAGGGAGAGCTCAGCAGGCATTGGTGAGCATTCCCAGCCCTGACTAACTCCAAACCCCTGGAGGCCAACCAGGCTCCGGATGCACTCTCTGCATGGAAGCCAGGGTATATTTACTGCATTCCCACCGGGATGTTTGAACTTATGGACATGTTGCCATGATTAAGTGAGGATGGACTTGGAAATGACCATCATTAAGGGCCAGGCGTTGCATTGCATTGATGATATTGCAATAATTGCCATCTCCTCAGGAGAGTAAGCGGAAGCACTCAGAATTATAGTCACGTATCAGACAAAATAAAGGTCAAATAATAAATCCAGTTAAAATTCAAGGCATGCGGAAATTCCTGAGAATTATGCGCATTAGAGTATTTGGTGGCTAAAGACACAGAATACAGCTCTGTCGGGTTTATTTTCTAAATGAGAAAACTGATATCTGGGTAGTTAAGTTTTCAGGGACATTTAAAGGCTGAAAAGTGATTAAAATTCAATTTTTCTTACACTCAGTTTAGCTTTCTCAGTACTATACCAAAATGAGTTTTTCAAATTATATTGTGAATTTTCTTTTTTTGTTTTTCTCTTTCATTCTCCTCCTCCTCCTCCTCCTCCTCCTCCTCCTCCTCCTCCTCCTTCTTCTTCTTCTTCTTCTCCTTCTTTTTTACAGTACTGAGGAGGGGTTAAATCCAGGGTCTAGCACATGCTAAGCGAGTGCTCTATCACTGAGCTACATCCTTGACTCCTTTTTTCTGTTTTATTTTGAGACAGGATCTCATTAAGTTGCACAGGCTACTTCTGCCTCAAACTCAGGATTCTCTCACCTCACACTCCTGAGTCTCTGGGATTATAGGCATGTGCCATGGCACCTGGCAAAATATTTCAATCATACAGAAGATGATTTAATAAACAGCCCACTCGATATCATTCAGATAAATAAATCTGAATTTTTTTTGTATGTGCTGAAGGACACTTAAAGAAGTAAAACAGCCCATATTTTGTTGAGATGCTGTCTGAACTGTTTATCCTCTCCTGACTCCCCCTACCTCCTACAAATGAAATTGTTAATCCTGAAATTGATATACAGATTATCCCCCACTCGGAATGGTTTGACTTAGAATACTTTTACTTTAGTGTGAAAATGACATGTATTCAGTAGAAACATTACTTCAAATGTTGAGTTTTGACCTTTTCCCAGGCTAGAGATAGGTAGTATGACACATACTCTTGTGACATAGGGCCACACCAATGAGCCATAACTCCCAGTCAGCCACAAGACCTTATTCCACCCTTAATTATAAAATTCATGTTAGATGACTTTACTCTAGGCTAATGTAAGTGTTCCAAGCACATTTAAGGTGGGCTAAATTAAGCTGCGGGCTGGGATTTAGCTCAGTTGGTAGAGCACTGCACTGCAGTGTCTGAGGTCCTGAGTTCAATTCCCAGCACCACAAAAATGGGAGAAGGGCCTGGCAACCCTCTCCCAAGGCAATCCGAAAACAGTCAGCCATTGAAAACCGTTTGAGGGTCACTATGAGTCAGACACCGACTCGACAGCACCTAACAACAACAAGAAGAAGTTAAGCTGCTTGGTAGATTAGGGGTATTGAATGCAATTTCACCTTATGATATTTTCAACTTAACAATAGGTTTATCCAGACATGACCACATTATAAGTGGAGGAGCATCTGTATATGTTGCTTGTCCACATTGTTGTTGTTGTTAGGTGCCATCTAGTCAGTATCCGACTCATAGCGACCCTACGTACAACAGGCGAAACACTATTGTCAGTGTTTCTCTTCTGTTCATAGGGTTTTTAATGGCAGATTGATTTCTGGGAGTGGGTTGCTGGGTCCATTTCCCAAGCCTACAGCACCTGGTGTTCCCAGGCGGTCTCCCATCCAAGTACTCACCAGGCCAGACCCTGCTTAGCTTCTGACATCTGATGGGATCGGATGCCACAGGGTTACGGCTATAGGCTGTCCGTATTGGTACCTTTTTATTATATATGTGTGAATGTTCACATTCTGTACTAGCCACCTGGTAATTTATTGATGTACCCCTGGGCCAATCAGGCTCCTAGTGTCTAAATCACTTAAGTTTTACAGTAAGTTTTGATAACCTATAAGGCAAATTCTTCTTCCCTACACTTAGAGTTCAAAAAGACTTGACTATTGGCTCTTAACTCTCTAATAGGAAGTTTGACAGCAGGTTGTAATGCTGGTCTTGGAGAATTCTGTAAGTTAGTATTTTTTAAAAAGTTGCCCTGGGAAAAAAACACTGAATTAGACCAACATATAGGAGTCATGACCTAGAATTGAAGAACTACTGGAGCGAAAACAAGATCAGAAAACCCAAAGCACCAACTTCGGCCAACTAATCTTTCTCTAATAAAGTATTAGAGTACAATAAACTGCCTAATGATTGAGGAGAGGGCCATAAAGACTTGGCAGCATAATGTGTTGAAAGTAATTAAAGTCACTGCCTTGTAAAATTCTGATTTGGGTTTCCTAATGTTATACCCACCTAAAACCCTGGGAATCAATGTATTACAAGACTTGTTTAAGGCCATAACCAACTAATGAAAGAGCCCAGAACTGCTCTGATGATATGCAGTTTCCATACAGGTGTAGTTTATGTAGTATATGTGCTTTGTATCAAACTGTTTTATATTCTTTCTCCACTATTTCCTTATTGTTAACAAGGGATTATAATGGCACATGTTACACAAAGAAATGCAGCAAAAAATTTTAAATTGGACCATCCTGTAGTATTATCAAAATTCTGAAGCATCAAATAATAACAATAGAAGATACTAAAACATTTGAAGCATTGCTTTTGTGCAACTGAGTGCATTATATTTGTGATATACTAGGCCTGCAGCCATAGCACTGTGGCATCTGATCCCGTCAGATCTCAGAAGCTAAGCAGGATCAGACCTGGTTAGTTCTTGGTGGGAGACTGCCTGGGAACACCAGGTGCTGTAGGTTTTGGAGAAGGACCCAGCCACCTGCTCCCAAAAATCAATCTGCCACTGAAAACGCTATGAATAGCAGAGAAGCACTGACAAAGTGTTTCGCCTGTTGTATGTAGGGTCTCTATCAGTCGGATACTGACTTGATGGCACCCAACAACAACAACAAGGCATCACTGTAATGCCATTATTTGCCAGAAGTAGAATAAGATATCATTGCTGGCCCAGATGAGATTCCTGTCTGGTGAGAGATCAAGATTGCCAAACCCATCATTTCACTATAATGTACTCAGTATTGTTAGTCAGTAAACATACATTAATTATGTTTTTGACACTCACGTCATTGGTCTTGGTTACAAAATCGAATTCTAAAAATAGTCCCTGTCCTTGTAGAGGTAATAGTTTAGTTGAACATATGAAGTATCTATTATTAAAGGAGATGTTATTATTTGGGGGGGGGGCCTTCGTATAAGTCATAAACACCAATATTGTTGTTGTTGTTGCTGTTGTTTTTGGATGCTGTTGAGTTGGATCTGACTCATAGCAACCTTATGTACAACAGGATGAAACACTCCCTGACCCTGTGCCATGCCCGGCACTATGTCAGGGTCTCTCTGCTATTCATAGGGTTTTCAATGGCTGATTGTTTCAGGATTGTTTTGGGAGTGGCTTGCCAGGTCCTTCCCCCAAGATGATGAAATACTTGTATATAAATAATGTACAGATAATTATAAATTTAATCTTAAACAATTTAACTAATTATAGAAAAGTTTGTCCTAAACACAATGGAAATAGTATCTAATTTGATCTTGGAGCATCTCCCCCCGCCTTTTCTCTGTCTAGAGAATGGTATGAACTGTATCCCTGCCTTGCCTAGAAATTTGGTGGTGGAGGTTTATGGTGTGCCTGTCACTGGATACTTCTTTATCCTGATGGATGGTTTACTGTGTAAATGTCCAATTTGTAACCAGGTATCCCTCTCATAGGAAACTCGTTCATTCAAATAGATACCTTTGAGGTTCTTATCTAATCTGTATCTGGTTTATTCCTATCAAGACAGCCACTCTCTAGGAGAGCTCTTCACAAGAAAAAATTAGGTTCTGGTGTATCAATGTGGTGACATGCAGGCAGTAACTCAACAAAACACATGAAATAACAAAAGTAGTGCATTACTTGCAGATCCCAGAGGGAAAATCCAGCACATCTCATAGGGCTAATCAGTGGAGAGTAACAAATGATGCACATACTCAACCAGAGGGTGTAAAGAGAGAAGAAGAGACCTATGGTTAGTGATGTTGAGCATCTCTTCAAGTGCTGATTAGCCATTTGTATATCTCATTGGGATAAATGTCTGTTCAAATGCCTTGCCCCTGTTATTTTATACTCAGTTCTAAGAATGCTTTATATATTCTAGATAATCTTTTTCTGATAGTTGTATGAACCTCAAATATTTTCTCTGATTCTTGTGAGATGTCCTTTGACTTTTTGATATAGAAGAATAGCAGCTTGCAACTTTGGCATGATAAGTATCTACATTAATTTTTAATTTTGTCATTGATTTTTGTGCTTTTGGTGTCTTATCTATGAAACCATTGCCTAAAACAAGGTCACTAAGGTTTACTTCTGTTTCCTTCCAATAGTGTGATAGTTTTAACTCTTAGAGTTTTAACTTAACTCTTGGATCCATCTTGAGTTATTTTTTGTATATGATATGACACAGATGTCTAACTTTACTTTTTTACATGTGATATCCAGTTGTTTCAATATCATTTTTTGAGAAGACTACTCTTTCTCCATGAAATTATCATGGTACCCTTCTCAAAAATCAAGTGATCATAGATGTAAAGATTTATTTTTGGACTCTCAACTTTCTTCCATTGGGCTATGTGTCTATATTTGTGCAATTCCCACACTTTCTTGATGACTGAAGTTTTGTGATAAGTTTTGGAATCAGAAAGGATGCATCTTTCAACTTTTTTTTCCAGTGCTGAGGATTCACCCTAGGGTCTTATGCATGCTAGGGAAGTATTCTACCACTGCGTTATATCCCCAGCCACATCAAGATTACTTTGGCCATTCTGGATCCCTTCCTTTTTCATTTGAACTTTAGAATCACTTTGTCAATTTTTGCAAAACAGGGAGGGGTGCATCTGAGATTTTGATAGGGAATACATTGTACCAACAGATCAATTTAAGCAGAACTGTCAGGTTAACAATATTAAGTCTTCTGACCATAAGCATGGACTTATTTCTATTTATCTAGGACATGACTGTCAGCTTGTTGTGCTGTAGGGGCTTGCGTGTTGTAATGATACTGAAAGCTATGCCACTGGCATTTCAGATACAAACAAGGCCACCTACAGTGGACAGATTTCAGCTGAGCTTCCAGACTAAGATAGACAAGGGAAAAGGACCCAGCAGCTCACTTCTGGAAAAATTAGCCATTGAAAACCATGTGAACAGCAGAGAAGCACTGCCAAATATAGTTCCAGAAAATGAGCCCCCCAGGGTAGAAGGCATTCAAGAAACAAGTGGAGAAGAGTTGCCTCCTCAAAATAGAGTCGACCTTAATGACAGGAATGGAGTAAAGCCACTGGAATCTCCAGTTGCTGATGTGGCATGACTCAAAGTGAGAAGAAAAATAGTGTCTGCAACATTGAGCTCAAACATAAAAAGATCATGTGCATTGCACAGTGTCTAGTAGTGTTTCCTTCTGTTGTACATAGGGTCACTATGAGTCAGATTTGACTCGACAGCACCCAACAACAACAAGGGCTTCAGTTTCTTTCAATGATATTTTTCAATTTTCAATGTATTTTTCCTAGACTTTTTTAATTTTAGTAAATTTTTTCAGTTAGTGTACACCTTAATGAGTTTTATTATCACATTTCCATACATGAGAAAACCAGATAGCCTTCTCTAGAAGACTGAAACTAGATACCTATCTCTCACACTGTACAATAATCAGCTCAAAATGGATCAAAGACGTTAATGTAAGACCTAAAACTTGGAAATCACTAGAGGAAAACACAGGGCAAACACTTCAAAATAGGTCCTATACTTCTTTTATTAAATTTATTCCTAAACATTTTTTTATGATATTATAAATGGAATTTTTTCCTAATTTAATTTTCAGATAGTGGGGAAGTACAGAAAAATGAAACAGTCTTATGCATTTTAATATTGAATTGCCTTTACATATTCTTAAGTATTCAGTTTTATTTCAACAGGTTACTGCCATCAGTGCTGTCACTCCTAAGCTGTCATTTGAACTAATACAAAATTTTTAAGAAATTAAGAATAAGTATTAGTCCATTTGCATATGATACCTGCAATATTTTTACTTTTTTCTGTGTCAATTATACATCAGTATTGTTACTGCTTCTCTGCTATTCATAGGGTTTTCAATGGCAGATTATTTGTTGGAGTGGGTTGCTGGGTCCTTCTCCCAAGCCTACAGCACCTGGTGTTCCCAGGGGGTCTCCCATCCAAGTACAAACCTGGCCTGACCCTGCTTTAGCTTCTGAGATCTGACGGGATTGGACACCACAGTGGTACGGTTGCAGGCTCTGTGCTTTTATAGTAAATTCTAAATGCCATATGTCAGTCACAACACTCAGCAAGGTCCCCTGAAAATTTACTTACATATAGTCTCATTTGGCTAATAGCTATGTGGCTATTGTGGGGGCCCACAAATGTGTCTAGCTTCACAAATAATGTTGCTTCACTTGGTCTCTGCCATATGTCAGGTCCTGGCCTGAGTTGTTCCTTGGTCAATGAGGATTCTATATTTTACAGCCTTGGAACTAGAGAGTGAAGAGCAAGCATTAAGTTATAACAAAATGATGCAAAACTGCTTCTCTTACCTGAAGAGGAAAGAATCACAAAAATGCCCTTCACCTTGAAAATCAAGGGAATAGTAGAGGCCCACATTTAATAAATCTATAAATTATACAATTGGTATTTTCATGATTCCATCATCTTATTTCCTGACACCATTTAATTTTTCTGTTTTTGTAATTAGAAATTTTTAATGTACATCATAATGTGATTCATTTTGACATGCTTTTCATTGTGACATTTTCATATATGCATTTTGATAAACATTATTCATATAGGTTACCCCTTACCCTCCCCTATGCCTCCCCCCCCCACCCTTCCCATCTAAGTTTCCCAACTAAGTCTTCTCTATCTTTTACTTAGTAGTATTTTTCTATATGTCCTTGGGTACCAGTTCTGTTTAAGATAGAAACTTTTCCTGTAGTGGTCTTTGTTTTTATCTTGCTAGAACAATTACATGTGATTACTAGTCCTTTTATATTGACATCATTCTTATCTCCCCCCCCTTTTATTATGATCCAACCTTTGAATAGGAGTTTTGCTTCTTGTAATTTTGAATCAACTCCCTCATATGAGTGAGAACATGTGTTGATTCTCTTTCTGAGCTCATGTTCCTTCACTCAAAATAATTTTCTCTAATTCCATCCATTTTGCTGCGAATGACCTTATTTCATTTTTCTTGATTGCTGAGTAGTATTTCATTGTGTATATATACCATAGTTTTTTTATCCATTCTTCTGTTGAAGGGCACTTTGGTTGATTCCATATCCTTGCTATTGTAAAAAGCGCTGCATTGAACATGGAGATGCAGGTGTCTCTGTGGTATGATGATCCATCTCCCTTTGGGTAAATTCCCAATAGTGCTATAGCTGGGTCATATGGTAGATCTATTTTTAGTTTTTTGAGGTACTTCCATATTGATTTCTACAGTGGTTGCACCAATTTACAGCTCCACCAACAATGTAACAGTGTTCCCTTTTCCCCGCAACCTCGCCAGCATTTGTTGTTTGTTTTATTGATCTTGGCCATTCTTACTGGTGTAAGGTGAAATCTCAGAGTTGTTCTGATTTGCATTTCCCTAATGGCTGGGGATGTTGAGCACTTTTTCATGTGTTTCATGGCTTCATGGACCTCTTCATTTGAGAACTGTCTACTCAGGTCTTCTTGCCCATTTGTGTATTGGGTTGTTTGGTTTTGGGTTTTTTTTTTTTCTTGAGTTCTTTATAAATTCTAGTAATTAGACCTTTGTCTGATGTATAAAATGCGAAGATTTTTTCCCATTCTGTGGGGGTTTCCTTGACTCTGTTAATTGTTTCTTTTGCTGTGCAGAAGCTTTTTAATTTCATGTGATCCCATTTATCTATAATTGTTGCACTTTCTTGAGCAATTGGAGTCCTATTAAGGAAATACTTTCCTATGCCTACAAGATGGAGTGTATTGCCTATCTTGCCTTCTATAAGTTTTAAAGTTTCTGGTTTTATGTTGAGATCTTTTATCCATTTTGAGTTAACTCTCATGTATATTGAGAGATGGGGGTCAGCTTTCATTTTTCTGCATGTGGATGACCATGTTTCCCAGCACCATTTGTTGAAGAGGCTGTCCTTTTTCCAGTTTACTTGCTTTGCTCCTTTGTCAAAAATAAGGTGGCTATAGGTGTGTTGAGGTATATCTGGGTCTTCTATTCTGCTCCAGATGTCTTCGGGCCTATTTTTGTGCCAGTACCAAGCTGTTTTTGCAAC
>VMDO01013356.1:0-58586 GCA_007922755.1 Pedetes capensis
TTGAGCACCCTGGGGTTTTACTCCATTTCCCTCATCACAGTATACTCTACTTGGAGGAGGCAACTCTTCCCCAGTAGTCTTTTGAGTGCCTTCCAACCTGGGGGCCTCATTTTCAGGCACTATATCTGACAGTGTTTCTTTGCTATCCATAGGGTTTTCAATGGCTAGTTGTTTCGGGAGTGGCTTGCCAGGTCCTACTGCCTAGTCTGTCTTAGTCTGGAAGCTCAGCTGAAAACCTGTCCACCTTGGGTAACCTTGCTCATGTCTAAGGTTACAGTGGCAGAGCTCTCAGCCTCATCACAACACGCAAGCCCCTGCGGCAAACTGACAGACATGTGGGGGCTCTGATGGCACTTAACAACAATAATATTAAAATTATCTTGAAGATTTTAAAGAATGAGTGTTCTAAAGAATATGATTAATAAGTTAAAAGGGCATCTTATAATTTTATAATTTTATTATAATTTTATAATTATAATAGCTCAATATATTTAACATAATAGAACTTTATTAACCATAATTTTCTTCCTGTTATAATAGAGAAAAAAGAAGTTAAAAGGAAATCTACCAATGGGTAGAAAGCTGTCATATCTAGGGAGTGGGATTGTTTTCTTTTTTATAATTTCTGTATTTCAAAAACGACTTTAACAAACATATTTTGCTTTTATGAATAGTTTAAAAGAAGTTTAAAAGTGTAACTTACTAAAGATCAACTTATACATACTTTACTAGGAACACATTTCAGAAAGTAAATTAAAACAGACGGGCAGTGACTAACTGTCCTTTCAGAAAGACCAAAGACTAAACTGTCCTTCCAGAAAGAAAGACCAAGGGAATGGTATATCGTGCTTGTCTTTGAGAATATTCTGCTGAGATAGGCATGGCTGGTGATAAACTGGAATAAATCCACTGGGCCCCGGCTGCAGCTGAGCTGTGGCATTCTGAGGGAAGGGCCTTTGTGCCGGGGAGTATGAGGCTACATGAGAGACAAATGTAAGTACTGGCCTTTTGCAGTGTCCCCATCCTCTAGCTGATGCCCTGCAAGACAGCTGAGAGGGCTTCAAGGAATAACACAGTCCACCCATCAGGGCTTCCCAGAGAACCTTGCACTAGGTAACTCTTCTGGCGGGTACTCAGGTGACAGGCTAACTCCAAGCTTTGTGAGAAATACCTCCTGGGCCTGGCAAGACTCTTCTCAGGTTTAACTGGTCTCAACCTTTGAGCTGAACCCTAAAGCTAGGCAGAGATACTGCTTAACCCCACTGAAGCAGCCAGGGCCCTTGGCAGTCCTGGGCTGAGCTCCGTCCACCATGAGAGACAGCTCTGGGACGTGGAAAGTGAGGGGAGGCCAGGCGCCAGCCTTCTTCCAGCTGTTTTCAATAAGGCTCCACTTCTGAGGTTGCTGGCAGATCTCTGGAAAGATCTGCACCAACCTCACATAATGTTTTCCATCAAACCCACAATTAAGTAATATTCTCTTAACTCATGAACTGCACCAGAAATGTTTTTCCTGTCACTTCTCAGCTCTCTTCCTAAGCAACCTACCAGTAGGTCAGGCTGGGGTTATGGGCTTTCACAGGGTCAGAGGACAATGTGGCACAGGCCTCTGGAGGCCAGGCCACTCTTCTTCCTGCCACACAAGGATGGAGGGACAGGAGGACACATAAAGCCATATTGTTTAATCCTCTCAACAGTCCTGTAAGGTCAGCATTACTATGCTAATTTTATAGGTAAGGAAAATGAATTTCAAAGAAGTTAGGCAACTTATACCCAAATTCAGGCTTCCTTTCTATAGCTCATCACCTCTCAGGGGAATCAAATAAGATCATGGTCAAGAAAGCTCCAAATACCAACAAGCTATGCCAAGACTTCCTAGTCTTTTGGCAAGATTTCACCAGAGTCCCCCAGGGCCTATTCTTTGAGAGCACTGTTAGGCACTACACCCTTATTTAGGAACTGAATAAATTAATGTCTCCTAGAAAGACCTAGGATGGATGCCACCTTCTCCTTGAGGTCTTCTAATGCTCCTTGCCCATAGTTTTTATTGCACATTGGATAGGATTTTATACACTGACCACAGAGCACAGGGTCTATTTCCCTCAGTAGTTTTTGCTCATTCAGTAGACAAAGGCTTCAGAGCACTTTCCCTTGCTAGACACTGGGATACAGAACTGATCAAAGACTAGCCTCTGCCCACCAGAAGTGCCTGCTCCAATAGGGAAGATGGAGAAGGCAGATTCAATGCAGTAAACACTAGAAAATACAAATACTACAAGTACAAGTTTGGTGAAAGCATGGGCATACACATTCGTTTTTGTACCTCAATCAGGGTGCATCAATACTTCGTGAGCAAGAACTGAGTCTTCAGGATTTCATGGACCTTGCCCAGAGAGTTTCCCTTTGTATCTATGTGCGATTTGGTCCAGGACTTTCTACAAATACCAGACTTCATAGATGTCCAAGTCCCTTATATGAAATGGCATTAAATTGTCTCTAGCTTACTTGTAATGCCTAATACCATGTAAATGCTATGTAAATAGTTGTTATACTATTGACTAAAGAAAGTCTCTACATGTTCAGTACAGATGCAATTTTTCCCCCAAGTATTTCCAGTGTGTGGCTGGTTGAATCCACACACGTGGATTCCACGTATATAGAAGGCCAATTGTATTTGTTGCACATCTATTGCAGAGTCAGGACAGCAGGTGTCACAACTGCCTTGGAAAGCTCCCTCACTATTCTGGGAGAAAAATATCCATCCTGAGAGCTCTTAGTCTGGGGCTCAATGAGGCAAACTAACAAATATATGCTGAATAAGAATGTGATTTTAAAGGAAAAATTAAAATGAATGAAATTGGGCCTGGGTGATGATGTATGGAAAAGGAAAAAGAGGAACAAAGACTATAAAGTAGTTCAAGATGTGACCCTGTGTGGCTAGTGGACTCTCTGCACTTGAAACTAGAAGCCCCGTCCTGTCCTGTGTGGTCAAAGTCAGTGAACCTCTAGGTAGAACATGGTTCTTTTCACTCACATCTCTCCCTGGAACCTTGCATAGTCACCCTTCCCCCTTGGGCTTACCTGTCTGCCTGTTTTGTTTTGTTTTTTTCTTTTTTCTTTTTTCTTTCCTTCCTTCCTTCCTTCCTTCCTTCCTTCCTTCCTTCTTCCCTCCCTAGGGAAGTGTTCTTTCTCTTTCTCTCTCTTTCCCTCCCTCCCTCTCTTTTTTTCTTTTCAGAACTGGAGGTTGAACCCAAGACCTCACACATGTTAGGCAAGTACTCTGCTGCTCACCTGTGAAGCTCCTGCCTCAGCCTGCAGAGTTGCTGGCATTACAGGAGTGCAACACAACTCCTGGCTGGCTTTCATTTCTTTACCACCTATCATGTTTCAGCCTGCAGCCATACCACTGTGGGGTCCGATCTCGTCAGATCTTGGAAGCTAAGCAGGGTGGGGGCTGGTTAGAACTTGGATGGGAGACCTCCTGGGAACACCAGGTGCTGTGGGCTTGGGAGAAGGACCTGGCAACCTACTCCCAAAAAACAATGAGCCACCGAAACCCCTATGAATAGAAGGGAAGCACTAACAGTAGTGTTTCATTTGTTATACATACGGCTGCTATGAGTCAGACACCAACTTGACAGTACCTAACAACAACAACAAACCACATATCAGGCCCATGTTAGGCACCTCAATATCCTGCCTCCTGGCCTACGTGGAGCTTTGTGACCATGAGTAAGCTTGCTGCCTCTCCCCTCCCCTGTCATTGCCACAGACCTCATTCCAGGGCTCAGGCTTTCACGGACCTCCCTGGCTTTCCACCCTCTCCCTCCCAACTGCTGCTACCTGCAGGCTCCACTGGTCCCTATGTGGCATCAGGATGAGGTGCAAGGCTGGAGAGCAAATGCAGACTGGGTTCTAGAGAAGGATCCCAGCTAGGAAGCAGTTTGGTAGATTCAGTGAAGAAGCAGCCTGTGAGCTGAGGCTGATAGAGGCAGGTGGAGAGATGTTCCAACTTACAAAAGCAGTTGGAATCTCCCAGATCAGTATGAAAATTAGTGCTGTGTCCCATCATCCCTCTCTGATGACAGTGCAAACCAAGGACTAGCCTTCTGGAAAGCACTTGAGTTGAAAAATGTTCAAATCTTTTGTCCCATTAATTTCTCTATTGCCAACTAATCAATCCCAAGGAAGTTACATTAAATATGGAAGTAAAAGCTTCATATAAAAGATTTTCATCTGAATTTAATTTATAAAAGGAAATATTGGAAACCACCTAAACAACTGCCAATAGGGGAATGATTTGGTAAATGGGAGCATATCAATTTAATGGACTATTAACTATTAAAATTACATTGACAGAGTGAAAAATGACTGATGTGCCAGATAAAAAAAAGTAGGATACAAAACAGTATGAGCAATTTTACTTATGACTAAAAGCTACTAATGTTCTCACTAAATTATATATGCAGCAGAGATATTTCACCTAAAAATAATGCCATAATATAGGTAGTATTATTCTTACTTTATTGACAGGAAAATGACTTAGTAAGTAGGCAAATTATCTGAGGCCACAGCCAGTGAAAGGTGGAATTAAATTGAATTAAAAATCAAGTCTGACTCCCAGCTTGCAATCCTATAGCATCCTACAGAATCCTAAGGATCCTATTATACTCCTACAAATACTAGCTATCCCTACCTTGAAAACAAAGGAGCCCCCAGCTCAGAGAATAAATACAGATCAGAATTATCAAACAAAATGATGACAATAACTACATAGCAAAGAAGACCCATAGGCAGTTTTAACCTTCTTTCTACTCTCGCTTTTTAAAAGTTTTCTTATGCAGTATGTTGCATTTTTACTTTAAGACATTCTCAGAGCAAGATTGTTAGAGGGGTGCTATGGGAAGATGAGTGATCTTGATCATATTTCTACAGTAGTACCCCCTTACCCACAGTTCCACTTTCTATATTTTCAGTTACTCATAGTCAACTGCTGTCCAAAAATACTAAATGGAAAATTCAAGAAATAAATAACTCGTAAGTTTTAAAGGACTTTTAGTATTGTACCTTCTTATAATTACTCTATTTAATTATTAGTTATTGTTGTTAAACTTCCACTGTGTCTAATTTATAAATTAAATTTTATCATAAGTAGGTATGTACAAGGGGAAAAAATCTGGTACTGTATACAAAGGGATCAGTAAAATCTATGGTTTCAGGAATCCACTGGTTTCAGGTGGTCTTGGAACACATCCCCCATAGAAAAGGAGTCTACTATAGCATTATGTCCCCTGCTTTATTAGGAAGCCATTGTACATTGGCACATATCTGCTATTGCATCAACCCTCCAAAAATGCAGTAAGATAGGAATGATTATTCCCATCTCATCCATGGGGCTTAGCAAACATAGCAGAAGAAATCTCAGCCTAGATCTCCTGGCTGAAAAATCTGTGTTCTTTCTACTCTTCCCATCACACTAGGGCAAAGAGGTGCTTGATTTCCTGCCCTGATGTTTTACAATCAGATGGGGATCTCATAAACACTTGCTTATAAGCACAGGGCTTACTATTATTTCCTAAAGAAGAGGTGAAGGTGAACTGGGCCTCCCAGAGGTATTTAACCATACACTGCCATGGTCAAGTCCTGCCTTTCACCCATCTTCCATCCCGGAAACTTTGAAGAGGGCCTGCCATCCACTGGATGGGTCACCAAGAGGTTCAGGGAGCACAAATGAAGGGAGAACAGAAAGATCTGAAGCCACAGGGAGGCAAGGTAAAATGCCACTGGAGAAGCCCAAGGTAGTTTAGGGACAGGGCAGGCAGACAACACAGGTGACTTGACTTCAGGAAAGGAAAAATGATGGAGCCAGAAAACAGTGACAGGGCTGGGGTCTGCCACTCCTCCGCCCATGCAGTAGAGACTCTCACCACCTTTAAAGTCAGTTTCCTCGTGTATGCACTGGCGAGTGTGCAGATATCCTCACGCGTCCACAATCTCCTTCTAGTTATGCTCTGTGATTGCCTTTCCTGGCCAAATGGGTTGATTTTTTTAAGTACAAGATGATTTCTAGGAAGCTTATAGATAATTGGTAGCTCATCTCTAGCAACTAGTCAAGACTGGTTAGTACCTGTTTCCGCACGCCATTCTTACCCCAGGTTTTTTTTTTCCTACCCATATTTCCCCTCTATTCTTTTCTAGCCTCTCACTTCCACTCCAGTAGAAGACTCTAAGTGTTACAAAATTTAATGTATATGATACATTCTCAAAAGGTGACATCACCCCTACAGAGAGAAAAATTGATTCTGAGAGGTGGGGGCAAAAAATCCTACCTTTTTTACATAAAAAGCATATGCATATTTATCCTACAGCATATAAACAGAGAAGGAATATATCTATGGCATTACATTTTTACTGGGGTGGCTTCTTAGGGGAGTGATAATGGAAAAAAAAAAAAAAACAAAAAAAAAAACAACTAAGGATCACTGATCTACCAGCTAACCATGAGCTTGAGCCGCCCATCCACAGACAATGCCTCACATGACACGAAATCATCATACAGGCTGTTCTCAAAAGTTAAGCAAGATGTACAATTCCAGCTACGTCTTCTCCTGTACATCCCCTTTCCATGTGTGCTCCCTTGAGCAGCTGACACCTGTAGTATGTCCTAGCCTTCTATCTCTGGAGACCAACAGCTTTCACCTTAGGGACTTACAAAATAACTTGCCTAGGAAGCATGTGCTCAGATGCATATTCCTCAGTCTCTGGTCAGCGGGTCTGAGTGCCCCGGTAGATTCTGACGGGCCCCACTTTGAGAAGCTCTCTACAAGTGCCTCCAGTAATGACTTAGGCAATAAGGTATCCAGAATTTCATCCCAAACTCCAAATGAAGGGGTGGGAAGAGGTTGATTTGACTGTATTACAAAAGAGCTCTGTCCTAGATCATTCATCAGTCATAGATGGGATTCATCAGTCATTGTATGTGTGGGAGACTGACTGGCACTAGATTGTTCCACAAACAGTCCCTCTCCTCTCCTTTCTGGACTTAATAGGGGCAGGTGTCCCAATCCACTAGCCCAAGCGCACGGCATTTGACAGGTGGTGCCTTGTTGTGGGGGCTGTGGCCCAGGGCACCAGTTTGCAGGGCTCCACTTCCCCTTGGTGCTGGCAAGTGATGCAAGCTCAGTATGACAGGCTGTGGAAAGTATGTCCAGGTGCCTGGCTCCCCTCTGCCTAATGCCTTTTAAATCAGGATCCAGATTTGACTTGATTTTCCTTCCTTCCTGGCTCCAACTCTTCCAGGCTCATTTTTCACTCCCCTGCCAGGCTTCCCAGAGCTGGGGGCTAAGTGAGCCAAATCCGTTACACTCCACAGATAGCCCTCCCTCTGAGGCTGGGGACACGACACTGTGCTGGCCATTCAACTCCAGCTCTCAGCAGGCCCACCTGCCCGAGCACTTTGACCTGCTCACAATCCTGCTTCAGTATCCTGAATGAGAGGGCCCTGTCCCTCATAGAGGAGTATTCATATAGGGGTTTGGGGGCCATTTCATTTGACCTCCTGATTTTATAAAGAAACTAAAGCCCAGAGGTCACAGTGTGTGGAGACTAAGACCACCACACATGACTACCAGCCAGCCTCCTGCAGATCATGTGGGTGGTCCTGAGAAGCCAGCTCCCTATGACAACTGACAACCTGCCAGGCAAAGAAGTTTGCAAAGGATGGTTTTTGGGCATTACCAGTCTAACTGCAGTATTCTAATATATTTAAATCCATCCTTACTCAATACCTATCCTTGTCAGCCATCCTAGAGGATACAGAGAACCCAAAGGGCTCCTATTCTAGTGACAAGTAGCCAGAAAATAAAGCAAAAGGTATACAGTACAAGAAAACACCAGAGTTATCCGTGACTGGCAAGGACAAGCATGACAGGCTCCCTGGAAGAGGCAGCATTTGAAAGAGGCTGGGTAGCAGTCTGAGAGACTTGCAGTACAAACTCCAGTTAGAAAGAATTACAGAGGTCTGTGAGGCAAAGCCAGGCCCTGCTCAGGGATGTGGGCCATGGACCTGGCCTGGGTAGCAGGGCAGTTAGGAAGAGGGCTAGTCCAGGGGACTGGCCCCACATGGTGGAGAAAACTGAATGCCAGGCAGGGAGCCTGGTCTCCAAACCATGGGAGGGTTCTTGTCCCAGAGAAAGCATTCAAAGCCACTTGCTAGGAAGAGTCTCCCAGGAGACAACCTGAGAAGGGCTGATAAGTTAGCACCTAGGAACTCTAGGCAGCAAGTCTTCACACCTCCGCCAGCAGGTGGATGGACATTTAATTCCATGAAGGTGAGTAGACACTCGGCCTCTTCCTTCAGGGAGCTCTCCTGGAAGGCACTGTGCCTGAGAGCCCCTGGGCCTCCCTATGCACAATTCACTCCACTGAGTTCTGCTGATCTTTTTCCAAGTGCTGAGGAATGGGAGGGAGGCAATTAGCCCTCGCTATTCTTGCCTCTCTCAGCCTGGAAGGGCCTTGAACAGTATAGCATGCTCCACATGTATAGTAAGCCATGATCAAAATGAACTATTAAGGAAACTCCACCATTATGGTACAAACAGGCTCTGAATAAGATAACAAAATGTTAAAGATAACAACTGTCCAGATTATTTGGCCCAGTTCCCACCCTTATTTGCAGGATCTAAATACCACTATCTTTGTGAATGGTGGCCCAGCCCTCCTCAAGCACACCCCTTTCCGAATTGTCTAGTTCATAGGAAAGTGCTCAGGAAACACTAGTTGAATGAATCAAGGCCAAACACTCAAAATCTACCTGAAATAAATGCGGCGCATTACCTTAACGAGACAAGAGATCAGTATCTAGAAAATTTGTAGACTGAACAAAAAATCATCTCTCTTTAGTGGGCACCTACCAGTGAAAGGAGAACAGGGAGGGAAAAGGGTTTGAGAGCCCTGGGCTATTGTTGCAGAGAGCAAGGTCTGGCAGGAAAAACAAACAAACAAACAAAAAACCTTGAACCAGATTTCCAGTTAAAATGACAGTCTTTATTTTCTACTGGTTACTGACTGTTGCTGGGTATAAAAAATATTATCATTGCACCTAGGATATTGGGCAGGGAAATATCTTCCAGCACGAACTTAAGAGCCAACTAGAGTACTAGCAGAGCCAACTAACCAGCAAGGGACCATGAGTTTAAAAGGCCCAATTAGGAGTGTCATTGGGCAAAGTCCCCATGCCATCCAATGTGGGACTGCCAATGTAGTCCAGGCACAATATATCCCTCCCTAATCAGATATATACCCTAGTCCTCTCCTGGGACCTCCCTTTATGCAACCTGAGGTCCTGTTCTTCCACTTTTCCTTTCTTTCACCTTCTTCCCACTTTCACTGTTCCCAGTTATTTTTTTCAATATTCTAAATAAAACTTTCACTTTGTATGCTTTGTGTATGCTTCTCAAATTCAATCTTTGATTTGCTGGACTAAGAACCTGGCAGTGAGGTCACTATACACTGGGACCAAGGAAAACTGTTGATACACTCTCTAGTAATACCAGGAGCTGGTACTGAGATATGCTTTTAAAAAATTAGCCATGTGCTATAGTGATCACACACTATAATATATAAGTCATAGAATTTCAGACCCCAAGCCAGGCACGGTGGCACACGCCTGTAATCCCAGCGGCTTGGGAGGCAGAGGTAGGAGGATCGCAAGTTCAAGACCAGACGAAGTCTGTATGATTTGGCGAGACCCTGTCTCAAAAAAGTCAAAAAATGGGCTGGGGGTGCAGCTCAGTGGTCTAGCACTTGCAGAGCATGCAAGTGCGAAGCCCTGAATTCAACCTCCAGTACCAAAAAAAAAAAAAAAAAAAAAAGAATTTCAGACCCCAAAGGGCCTTAACTCATAACTGGTACTGTGCTTCTAGGTCACATATGACCCTATGACACATGTCCCTGCACTTCACTGAGTACTATAGTGCCCCATATCTGGTATCTGCTCAGGGGTTAGTTTTGACCCTGCAATACTAGTTAAGGGTGAAGAATCATCTAACCAGGGTATCCAACCTTTTGGCTTCACTGGGCTGTGTTGAGTAAACAGGAATTGTCTTGGCCCACACATAAATTATCTCATACAGTTAGTATATATACACAATAAAGAGGAGTCACAAAGAAAATACATGCTAAAAAACATATGATTTTAAAAGATTTTATGAGACTGCCTTACTAAGTATCCTGGGCTGCTTGTGGCCTATGGGCCCCGGGAGTTGGGCACATCTAATCTAAACTGACGGTATAAGAAGGAATCTGCGATTGAGGGACACATAGGGGCGTTTGTCCAACTTTTAAGGCAACTCTGTAGCAATTAGAAACTCAGTGCAGGACTCTGTCCACAGCACATGATATTAATAATCTAATTAAATTCCAATCACAGAGGACAAGATATAACTCTCTTAAAATGTGGCAATGAAAAAGAATACAATGGGATGGAAAAGCTGGAAAGGGCTTCGCGGAGAGACAAGTTTAATACTGTTACCAAAACTAGTAATTCTTTAGTCGTGAGATCAATGAAGGTGGTACCCTTTGCTGTATTGTTTGTTTGTTTGTTGTTTCTGTATTCCCAGCATCTGGAGCACAGAAGATATTCAACTCAACTGACAATTTTTTTTAACAAAAGTATCATCATTATAATTTATTTTGAAATTGGAAGGAGACTGCATATGATTAGGAATCTGAATATACTGGATTCTGCAGAAATTGCATCTACAGGAACAAATGAGCCAGCTGTTGGTGCTCTCTCTCATGCCTATGTAGATCCCATTGACTAAGGCCAACCCAGCACACCAGGCCTTGACCCTGTGGCCCCTTGGAGTACACAGTGAGAGTAAGAATGCCCTAATCTGGGCTCTTCATCTTCCACTGCTCAGTCCGCCACTCAACTTTGTTTCCATTTCAAGGCAGACAGACAAGATAATTGGAAACAGTTAAAACAATAGGAGCCTAAAGGCTTATTAGCAGAGAGACAGACACATCTAGATAGTGCCAGTCTTCTCTTCCCTGATAGGTAAACTGTCACTGAGAAAAAATTTTAAAACACAGACACTTACAGAACTTCTAATAATAACAAAACTTCTATGTACATGGTTCCAAATTCTCTTCTAATGTTATGCAGTGGACATGCCAATGCTTTTACATGGTTGTAATCAGTCTGTGCACAGTCCTTATTCTACTTTCTTTCTACTTTATGTTATTCACACACATTTCCATTTATGGATGTAGCTGCCAAAAATGTCAAGTATGTGATTATGTAATATCTGCCGTATTGATGTGTTTGTTTAATGATCTCCCTTTGAGCACAAACTGGTTTTTTTTTTCTTTTTCCTATTATAAACAGTGCTCTGAACATCTTTATACCAGCTACTTTTTTTCTTCTCCTTTGAGAGTTAAGTTATAGGGTCAAAACAGAATTCTTGGCAAAGTGGATCAATGGTTTTATTGCCCCTGTAACATTCTGTGAGCCTGAGCCTCAGAAGGCTGAGCCAATAGTGCTCCCAGCAAAGGAAATTTCCCTTGTTTCTTCACATCCCCAGCTGTGGGTTCTTGGTAACTTGTATTTTGCTAATTTTTCAAGTATATAAATACTTGAAAGGTATTTTCATTTCCATTTGTTTAATTGCCAGCAGTGTTGTATAATGGATTTTGGTGCAGTTACACATTTTTCTATGCCCAAAGTTTGTCTACATTTTTTCAATATAAACTGTGGATTTGTCTTTGACTATTTATCTGATAGAATGTGGACAATGAATACAGCTAGATGTACCAAGTATTTTTAAAGACTTTTTGTGCTTTAAAAAAATTACAGAAATACAGTCAGACATGGTGGTGCATGCTTGTAATCCTAGCACTCGGAAGGCTGAGGCAGGAGGATCAACATGAGTTTGAGGACACACCCTGGGCTACATAGACAGTTCTGGGCCAGCCATGCTACATAGTGAGACCCTGTGTCCAAAAACAAAACAACAAAAAAAAGTAATTTCTATCTACTGTGAAAAACTTCCTGCAATAAGAACATGTATAAGTTAAAGATGAAAGTTAAGGATATAAATTGGCAAAAGTCTCTCTCTTTATCTCCTACTCTTACTCTTCTTCCTCCCTTTAAAAATATTCCTTCCTTGATATAACCTTCAGAATTATCTTTCTGTTCTTATCATTAACTCCAATATTCCATACAACATTCTTTGTGCCTGTTTTAATTTATTTTTAACTGGATATATAAAAAACATGAAAATTACAAATATTAATGGAATATTATGTAATATTTTAATGTTGTTGATATTGTTGTTAGGTGCCATTGAATTGGGTTCAACTCATAACAACCGTATGCACAACAGGGCAAAATGCTACCCAACACTGTGCCATGCACATGATCCTTTTATGTTTGAGCTCATTGTTGGAGCCACTGTGTTTCTTATTTTAAGTTGTACCACATCAGCAACTAGAGGTCCCATGGAATTTACTTCATTCCCATCATTAAAGTTGACTCTGCTTTGAGGAGGTAACTTTTCCCCAGGCATTTCTCGAATGCTTTCCAGCATGGGAGGTTCATTTTCCAGCACTATATTTCATAGTGCCTCTCTGCTATTCATAGGGTTTTCAATGGCTACTTGTTTGACCAACCATTTCAAGAGGTTGCATATGATCAAGAACCACTGGTATTGAAGGAAGAAGGAGAAACTGCCTTGGAGGAGAAACAAGGCTCCAGGAACTGATAGAATATGAATAGAGATGTTTCAACAAACAGATGCAGCACTGGAGATGCTCACTTGTTTATGCCAAGAGATTTGGAGAATAGCAACCTGGCCAACTGACTGGAAGAGATCCATATTTGTGCCTATTCACAAGAAAGGAGATCCAGCTGAATGTGGTAACTATTTAACAATATCATTAATGTCACATGCAAGCAAAATTTTACTAAAAAACATTCAAAAGTGACTGTAGCAGTGTATAGACAGGGAACCGTCAGAAAATCAAGTTGGATTCAGAAGAGGGTGGGGAACCAGGGACATCATTGTTGATGTCAGATGGATGTTAGCTGAAAGCAGGGAATATCAGAAAGATGTCTATCTATGTTTTGGCGACTATGCAAAGGCATTTGACTGTGTGGATCATAACAAATTATGGATAACACTGTGAAGACTAGGAATACCAGACCACTTAAAATTGTACTCATGAGGAATCTGTACATGGACAAGGTAGCAGTCATTTGGAAAGAACAAGGAAACACTGCCTGGTTTAAAGTGAAGAAAGGTATGCATCAGGGCTGTATCCTTTCACCCTTTCACCGTACCTCTTCAATCTCTATGCTGAGCAAATAATCTGAGAAGCTGTACTTTATGAAGATAAATGCAACATCAGGATTAGAGGAAGACTCATTAACAACCTGCATTATGCATATGATGCATGTTTCAATACATGTGCAGATAATATTTAACCTGATTTAAACAATATATATATAATACTTCAATACATGTGCATATTATGTTTAAATCAGGTTAAGTACCTCCTCAAATACTGATCTTTTCTTTTTTTCTTTTTTATTCAGCCTCATTTAAAACTAACCCTCATATTATATGCCAGATTACAGTACCACTTTTCCTCCTTTTATGACCACCAATACCAGTGTGTAGAGCCTACGTTGGTCATTTCTTCATAGTGAAAACTTTCAACATCTTTTCTTGTAGCTTTTTGAAATGTACAGTACATTATTGTTATTTATAGTCAACCTTCTGTGCAACAGCACCCAAGAACTTCTTACTCCTATCTATTTGTAACTTACTACCCATTGGTTGACCTTTCCCCATCTCCCCCAGCCTCTAGTCACCACCATTCTACTTTCCACCCTCATGCATCTATTTCCTGTTGTAAGAATCTAGACATCATTTGGTAGAGTTACACTATGATTAATGAAGAATTTCTCTGACTTACATTGCTTCCCTTTTGACAATCCTATTTTGATTTTTAGATCTTTTATTGGACATTAATGGTAAGATCACAAACTCAAATGCTCAGACTCTGGGCAGGAAACTCTAATATGGAAAAGAACCAGCTTGAAGATGTTCCTGCTTATATTCTGTCATCCCACTATTTAGACATGAGAATAGAAATGGCAAAGTCATAATTGGCAACAGACACTTGGCCTTAGTGTTGAGAACTGACTGGGAACAGTGGGGATTACAGCAACCTGGAAAAGACATGCCCAGACACAGCAGAGAGTGTCCACTGAGCAAGTGTACTATGTGGAAATGTTGCCAAATCTCATTTGTAAAGAAAAGCCACTTATCGATGAATTGTATGGGTAAGCTTTCCATTTGTAAATCTTAGCTCAAAGTTTTTGAGAGTGCTGATGGCCAGACACAAATGGTCCCTGTGCCAAACCTGACCTGTGAGTTGAGCATCTCTTTTAACCTCTGTTGTTATAGTTTTAAGTCATGTACTTACACCTCTGTTATCTGACTCATCCATTTCAGATAGTACCTCTTTCCTTCCTGTAGTGTAAAATGAGGACATCAGTGTCCTAAAGTTTTCTCTTCCTCTCTTGTCCTGCCTCTACCTTGCCATTCACCGTTGCTTTACTTTTGGCTTGCCAAAGCTTATAGAATTTACTTTCTGTTCTGTAACTATAATTAACACTTTTGAGCTGAATCCATGGGTTGATTTGCAAAACAAAGAACAATTTTCTTGAAACAATATTGTGTATATGGTTGTCTCAAACATCTGGTGGCCATCACTTAGCTGTTTACGATCAGTGACTGAACAACTAGTTTCCCAATGTACATATCTGTGGTGAGTTTTTACTCACTCATGTGTGGTCCTGCCTACCTGCACAAGGGGCTGATGGCAAGCTCTGTGTGGGCCAGTGTCCTAGCAGGCTTCACTAGACAGCCTGGCCGTGCGGTACATAGACAGTGCACCCAACACATTTCTACCTGGTGGTGAGGTAAACAGGTTTTTTTCTGAGATACTGACTAGGAACTTCCATTTTCTCCATAAAGATGGCTAGTAAATAGTCTTTTATTTAATCACCTTGATTTCTGCCTCATGGTCCACTCATCACCAAATCCTTTAACCTCAAATTTATAGCCCTCCCTTCTGCTGAAGCCTCACCCCTTATCCTCTCCAGTGGACATAGATGACAGAGCCTTCAGTGCAACCCCCAGAGAACTTTATACTCACAGATGCCCTCTTCTCTATTTTTAGTGCAACACCAAACTATTTTAAACTTTTTTTCCAGGGAGGGGAGGTGGGGGGTTGAACCCAGAGCATCACACATGCTAGACAAGTGCTCTACCATGGCACCACTCCTCAGATCCTTTTAAATTTTGAGACAAGGTCTCGCTAGGTTACCCAGGCTGCCTCTGGTCTCAAACTTTCGATCTTTCTCCCTTAGCCTCCCAAGTGCCTGGGATTATAGGTGTGCATCATGGCACCCACCTCTTTTGAACTTCTTTATGTTTTATTTGCTGGCATATTTGGAAGGGAAGGAAGTCAATAAGTCTGTTCAGTCTACCATTTTGAGTCACTAACTGCCAACAATTGTAAAGTTCCAGCAATACTTATCCTTCCATTTTCCATTCTGCTGCCTCAGGAACTCTGTCATGCCCAGGCAGTTATTGCCAGCTACCTGGGGCAGATAGCTCTGGGAATCTGAGCAACATATTCAAGCTCACTGGCATGCAAGGATAGCATTCCTCACCAAAGATGGAGGGTAAAGGTTCTCTTATCAAGAGGTGACACTGTTCTTTGAATAACTCTTATGCCCTAAGCAAATTCTCAACAATGTAATGTCTCATTTCTATTGTGAAAGGAATAATTATTTTCAATGTATCTTCCAGCTGTGAGTTACCAATGCATAAAAACTGAATTAAGTATAAGAATGTTCTAGATCAGCCCCATCTAGTAGGGTTTTCCGTGATGACATAAACATTCAATAATCTGTTCTAACTTCTGTCCAGTGTGGTAGATATTAGCCTCACACAACTACTGAGCACTTAAGATGTAGCTCACATGGCCAAGGAAATGAATTTTCACTTGTATTTAATTTTAACTAATCTTAAATTTAAATAGCCACATGTGGCTAGTGGCTATCCTATTCAGCAATGTAGCTCTGGACCTTGAACAACTCATTATCATTTAGGAAGCAAAAGATAATAAACAATAGCTGATAGAATTATAAACTGATACAGAGTAAAAAGAAGTCACATATGTATTATGGAAATTTGGAGGGAGTAATTGAAGGTTACTAAGTTTAGGATTAAATCTAAAAGGTAAAACTATCTGCTAATGTGAAAAAAATGCCAAATGATGCTAAGAGAGCAAGTTGCAGACCATATATATATATATATATATATATATATATATATATATATATATCTTTGTGTGTATAAAAGGATATCCAGATATGTGCTCATATTTGCATAGAACATTTCTAGAAGGATATCCAAATTATTGACTGTAGATAAGGGTCAAGGCAAAGAACTTTTGTTAGAATTTTTGTTTTAAAAATTGTTTAACATTTAAATCTTTTTTTTTTCTTTACAACAAAGTTATAGGCATAAAAATGGTTACTACCAAAGTAGTGAAGCCCTCCCTGTGGCTAGTGCTCTTAACTGATCTTATATGCTTATGGGGACTATAACATATTCTAAAAACATGGCTCTTCTGTATTTTTAATAAAATGCTTTAAAAGCAAACATACTTAAGGAGAGTACTGTAAAGAAGTAGAGTTTAAATCAATAAAAGGGAGAAGAGAAGGAAGCCGATCTCAGTACAGGGACAGCCTGAGGAAAAGAAGGGAACAGGCGGGCAGAGATGGGGTGGGTGCGAGTGGTGAGAAGATGATGGCAAATGGGGCCTGTGAGAAGCTCAGGGCCAAGTCCCCAGGGACATGACTGCATGGGGCTGGAGTCTCAGACACCACGTCATCCTGTTTCTCCTCAGGGAAGCAAACATGTATCCAGCACCCATCATGTGAGAGGTGGTGGGCGACTCATGAGGCCTGAAGATTTTTAAACAACAGCCACTGAGTTCAGGGAACCAGAGGACACCTGGAAAAAGCAGCCTCCGATGGTGCTAGGAATAGCTATCAGGATCCAGAGCTGTGGCCCATCACGGCCTGGTATAGCCTTGGCAAGTTCTGTAATCAGTCTGCTCCCTCGGGTTCTTCTCCTAAAAGTGCAGGGGAAGCTACCTTGCCATGAGGATAAAATGACTGGGAATACATGCCCAGCCCCAATCAGCCAGTGACTATCCTAGTTCTCTTCCTGTCATACTCTGCCCCATTCCTACTTCCCATCAACTGGGAAGACAAACTGTTTTCCTTAATTATTCTTCTTCCACAAGGGTGACACAGAACAGAGACCCTGAATCATTTACTCATTGGCTGAGTGAAGGGGATAGAACTCAGGCATGCTGGATGGAAGAGAAGGAAAGAGCTCAATGCTGGCAAGCTATGAGCTGACCCTATGAGACCTTTCAGCACTGAAGCACTTCATGCAGTGGGAGCCACCTGAAGTTCAAGGACATGAAGCAGGGACATGGCTCAGTCAGACCTGCGTCTTAGGAAGATCACTTAGGTAACAGCGGGAAGGGAAAACCAGGAGGGCAGAAGTCAGAAGCTGGAAACCAGCTTTCAAGCCACTCCATGTCTCATATTAATCTCCTCTAAGTTCCTACAGTACAAACTACTTACTGAACTTACTCACGCACCTCATCGCACCCAGTCAATGCTGCTGCTTTATGCACACAGACTCTCCTAACCTCAGCACTAAGACTCCAGGTGCTGCCTGTGAATTTCTCGCCATGCTAGGAGCAGTGGCCTAGCACTTCTGAGGTGGAAGGGAGCTGGGAAAAAGGCGCTCAGAGAGGGACAGCACTGTGTGTTATAATGGAAACTGAGCAGTCATTCCCACCTGACCAGTCAAGGTCTTCCCAAGCTTCTTCCTCAGCTCGCCCTTCTCCATGGCTGAGGCAGAAGCTGCTGGAGAAGACCAGGCATGGCCCTCTGTCATGAGGCCCACCTTAGTGACACAGAGCCCAGTGACTTCATTTGGGCTGCACTTCCTAGGAGGCCCTGAAGTGGGTCTGCAGCACTCCCAGGGCCTGTCAGCAGGTTTTCTACCTCTTTTCTTTCATTCTTTCATTCTTTCTTTCTTTCTTTCTTTCTTTCTTTCTTCCTTTCTTCCTTTCTTTTAATAGATTTCAAGGCAGAGAGGAAGAAATTTCCAGTTATTTCAGCATCTCTCCCATCATTGCTCTTTTCATACCTGACTCTATTTATCAACACTCTGGCTGCCCACATGGGCCCCAGAACAGCCAGAGGCAGTTCCACCAGCCCCCGACTTTGGGGCCCTGACTGTGTATGCCAGGAAGCCCCCAACTGCCATGGAGGCCCGGCAGTGACCACCTGGCAGTGGTGCTGTCATGGGCATTATCTTCCCACCCTCCTTGGATTCTCCCCTGGGGTTCTGCCTCAGCACATGAGTGGACAACAGAGCCCCACAAGCAAACAGCTGCCCCTTGATCATGCCACTCAGGCCTGGCAATGACTTCTCATGAGAAGAGGCCCCCAGGCCTTGGAAGTGTGCACAGGGCCAGGTGATAGAAAATTCCTCGGTCCTAAGTGCCTAGCACATGGGGGACAATTTGATTTCAGTGGGAGACAGATGCCCTGCCCTGTAGAGAGGGTGTAGCTGGACCAATAAATGAAAGTTTCTAGAATGTGGGTCAGGGCAGGTCCTCTGGTTGCCTGGGTCTAAATGTGGCACTAAGGAGAAAAGGAGTCAAAGTTTTATAACTTTTTGAAAATAAAATCTCCTTCAAGCTTTAGGCAGGCAGAGCCCAAAAAAAAAAAAAAAAAAAAAAAAAAAATAGCTTTAGCCAAATCAGTAGATCCTGATTAATTCCTTGAAGACATTTCCCACTCACTAATCATATGGATGGGCTAGGGCTTATTTAGCTTAGTTGGTAGAGTGCTACCCTATGCTCTCTGAGGCCCTGGATTCGATCTCCAGCACTACAGAAATGGGAGGACTTAGTAACCCACTCCTGAAACAATCCGTTAACAATCAGCCATCGAAAACCCTATGAAAAGCAGAGAAGCACTGACATAGTGTCGGGTATCATTCTCTTGTACATAGGGTCACTATGAGTTAGACCCGACTTGACAACATGTAATAACATCTTCTTCTTCCTAGGCCTTGTTGGTTTAAAGCAAGTGGCCACAACCAAAAAGGAATGAATTCTTCTAGATGTTTTCACTGCAGGGCCACATTCCAGTCATCGTCAGTCAGTTTGGTAAAGGACTACAGGAGTTTTCAGTGCCCCCTCACCACAGTGCTCTGGCTGCTCCCCTGTATGTCTGTATCATTTAAGGGATATCATCTCCACGTACACATTGTTAGATGTTTATCAGATGGGAATTTTTTTGTGAAATTTCCTGGGTGGACAACTGCAGCCAAAGATCTCCTCCTGAACAGCCTTAAACGCTTTGAGGTTTTGTCCCTTAGTCACTGGTCTCGGGGCTCACTCCACTGCTGTCCTCCTGCCTCCAACCAATGCGCAGTGTGCTGGCTTGTTGTCTCATGGTTTAAAAATAGTAGTCTGAGCACCAGACATTACATCTGTATTCAAGACTGGAAGAAGGCCTGGGTGGAATATCAGAGTGCTGGTGGAGTGAGTGTGTGTTCGTGTGTGTGTGTGTGTGTGTGTGTGTGTGTGTGTGTACTTTTCCCTTTTAATCATGAAAGGAACAGCTTTCCCAGAAGCTTCCTAAAGGAGTTCAGCTCAAATGTGTCATTGGGCCACCCTGCAAAGGACAAGTCTAGAGTGTCCTCTAGCTTGGAAAGGGCAGGGCAAAGAAGATTGAGAAAGGGTTAAGTTTTGGCAGTTCAGAGCATTCGTATAGGAAAAAGCCCTGAAGGACGGAGGGGACTGAAACCCACAGAGAGGACCATCTTAAGTTCGGAGTGACAGGCAGGAACTACAAGGGGGCAGCTAGGGTGCCACTTTAAATTACCCAGGTCTTCTTGGTAGAAAGAGGTGCTTTATTGGAGAAAGGGGTTTAGCCTTTTGTCTAAAAATAAGCATAACAAGGAAATGGGGCCAGAGTGGGCAACAATGTTTACCTCTTTCAGAAATGAAAGGGAGCCAGGCACAGTGGTGCACACCCGGAGAACCCTGAGTTCAATGCCAGAGGCAGCCTGCATAACTTAGTGAAACTCTCTTTCAAATCAAAAGTAAAAAATGGGCTCAGGATGGGGCTCAGTGGTAAAGTGCTTCCAAAGCATATGTATGGCCCTGGGTTCAAACACCCCAGTATCATAAGAAAGAAAGGAAAGAGGAAGGAAAGAGGAAGGAAGGAAGGAAGGAAGGAAGGAAAGAAAGAAAGAAAAAATGGAGGGAGGGAGGGAGGGAGGGAGGGAGAAAGAGAAAGAAAAGCGAAATGTCCAAGTTTGAACCAGCTTCCAGACACCAGCTCCCAGACACAGCTCCAAAGGTGGTGGGCAACAAATCTTCATAACTTGCTCATATGTGTGGCATATATTGCTTCTCAGTGAGGAGACAGGCCCTGGCCCCCTTCAGAGGAAGCCAAAAGCCCTAGGACCCTCCAACTGAGGTAGCAACTCTCGAGAGGGAAGGAGGAGGGCAGCAGGGGTCCTTGGGCAGCAGCAAGGAAGAGGACTCCTGTGCTGGATGGGGTCCACTTGGGGGAGAACTGAATAATGAAGGTATACCTTTAAAAGGTTACTTACTCGAAGAACCTCTGCAACAGCCCAGTCCCCTGAGAGCTGAGGTCCTGTGGTGGCTGTGAGGTGAACACAGGCCTGCTGCACAAGGAGCACCTGGGTCAGGCTGTGTGCCCACCGGGAGGTGGGTGGCTGCAGGCAGTGTCAAGTGCACAGCTGTGGAGGAGAACCCGTGGGTACCCGTGTTTGAAGCTCAGTCTTTATTTATTCTTCCCACTACTTCGGGTTGAATAGGGTTGAACCAAGGGCATTGTGCATGCTGGGCAAGTGCTCTACCATTTAGCCGCATCCCAGTCTCTTTGGATTTTTTTTAGTACTGGGGACTAGTACTCAGGGCCTTGTGCATACTTTGCAAGCGTTTTACTACTGAGTTGCACGCACAGCCCACTTTTTATTTTTTAACTTGAGACAGAGTCTTGTTAAATTATGCAGGCTGCTCTGGCCTTGAACTAGCGATCCTTTAGCCTTCACCTCCCTAGTTGGGGGATTACAGATGTGCACTGTCAGGTCTGGCAAATAGTTTTTTTTTTTTTTTTTTTTCTTGGCTATGCTGAGGATCAAACCCAGGGCCTTATGCATACTAGGCAAGCCCTCTCCATCCCTTTTTCATTTTTTGAGAGAGAATCTTGCTAAATTGTACAGGCTGCCTCTGGCCTCAAACTCACGATCTTCCCACCACAGCCTCCCTAACCGCTGCAATTACAGTTGTGCACCAATGTGCCCAGCTTGGAGCTCAGTCTTTCATAACTAGTAACTTTTGCTGAAAGCCCATGATGCTGTAGGGCAACACCACCTTACTTTTTACTTCTATGAGGGGACAAGACAGGAATGTCCCTGATTCAGCTTTACCTTTGGCATAATCACAATCAGTTTCCTCTTTCTGAGGTCACTGGAGGTGGCCCTTCCCTGATGCAATGTGTTCTTGGCTACAGTGACAATACACATTGGAGCATCTAATTTACAGAGCACCTTCTTTCACAGCCTCTCCTTCTCCAAGTCAGCTAGACACTGTCTGAACATCCCTTTGGAAGAGTTTTTATTCTATATACATTACATACCAGCATCCTGCCAAGGCTATGTTCTGCACTAATCCCAGTCAGGTGACAAGTAGTAAAGTAGTCCTACAGTCTGACTCATAAAGAACACACAGTCCACAAAGATATTCACAGCCAACTATTGCAACGCTAGTGTAGAGAATGCTATATTTTAAGAACACCGCAGTTAATACTGATACAGTTTGCATCTGGAAGGACTCCAAAGGGCCATATATTGAAGGCTGGGTCCCCACTGTTGGGAGGTCCTGGAACCATTAGAAGGTGAGGTCTCTTGGAAGGAAATTAGGTCACAGGTGGCATACCCCGGTTGGGGATATTAGAACCCTGGCCCTTTCCTATTTCTTTGCTTGCTGGCTGCCAACAATGACCAGCTTTGCTCTACCATACGCTCCCTACTATGATGTTCTGCTTTGCTATGGGCCCAAAAGCAATAAGGCTAAGCGACCATGGGCTAAAACCATGTATTAAATCTTTAGTCTTTATAGCTTGCTTTATCTCAGGTATTTTGTTACTGAAACAGGAAGCCAATAAACACAACAGTATAAATGTATCAAATGACACCGAACTGTTCAAAACTGATAAATTTATGTTGTGTGAATTTCAACTTAGTAAGAAAGATCCTGTATTATTATTACTTTTTTACTTCGTGAAGTACATTTACTCCCTATTACCCTTTCTTCTCATACCTATATGGGTTAGAAACAGCCAGTTGTTATTTTTCTCAGATAAGGAAACCTCAGATTCATAGAAGGTATGAGAGCTTAGGGGTGCTGACTTGGGCTGGTACTCATTTCATGAAGATTCCAAATCACACAACTCCAAGGCATGATACCTTCATGACTCAAAGGTGGCGATGAAAGCACAGGTGTCACTACACTGTAAGGAGACTGAGCTACCCCTTGAGTTCCATATTTGTCTGAATGGAGGAGTAAGGAGTTTGTCTCTCAGTAGTGTTAGCAAGCAGGGAGAGGTGGAGATAAGATCAGTTTTGTTGTCTAAGGCATCTCTTAAATGTTTGTTTTTAATTTGAATGTGTGTAACTAAATGTCTTATAAGTATATTCATATATTCATAAAATTGTGTAAGCACTACCCCTATCTAATTTCAGAACATTTTCATAATCCCCAAAAGAAACATTACATGTGTCGGCAGTTACTCCATCTCTCTCTCCCCCCAGCTCCTGGCAACTACTTTTCTACTTTCTATCTAGATAGATATTCCCTTTCTGGACATTTAATATAAATGGAATCGTGTAGTATTTGTCCTTTTGTGACTGACTTCTCTCACTCTGTGTAATGTTTTTAAGGTTCATCTACACTATGGCATTAACCATTACTTTCTTTTTATGGTCACTTGAACCTTTTCTGAATACTCAGGGAGTCTTCCTGTCATTTCTTTCCTGTCTGCTGTGGAAATGAGAGGTTGAGGACCAGAGTCAGGGCAACAGAAGAGAGCTATGCTGGTAGAGCCCATAGACATCCTCAGTAACCCGCCTCAACCTTCTTCAGCTAAAAGATACAAGATGCAGAAATATTGGGTCAGATCCACTGGATCTGTCATCACTGGACAGGTCTATGCCTACCACACAATTCAGAGCAGCCCCAGCCCACTTCCAAAGCAGCAGCCCTGACACACTCTCCACCAAAGTGAGTCCCAGTGGCATCCAAGAAGAGCCACCCTTCCACCAGCTTCTAGGAGATTCCTCCTAAATTATAGAGTCACAGAGTGGTGCAACCTATGGATTCTTCTCCCTTCAGTTGTCTTCTCCAGTGCTCACAATAAAGCTTTCTAGCCTCTACAGCAGCATGTCCTGAGGTAGAGCCCCTCTCCTCGAGTCCAGGACAAATGCTTTGTCATGTCCAGCTGCTGTGATGTCCAGCGGATTACTAAAAGGCATCCCAGTTGGGCACATCAGAATCTCTTACAGGTGTTCTTTGATATTCTCATCCTCCCCTCTGCTTTCATACAAAGTGGATAAGGAAATGGCAGACCCATTCACAAAAGAACTAACAGTTACCCCAAAAGGGCAAGAGACCAAGATTCCTTGGTGAAAGGTGACAGAACTGAAGTCAGGGTCCCTATCTGCCATCTCACACTGTGGGTGGATACACAAGGTCAACTAAAAACACTCCTTCTAGGGAGAAGGCAAGAGAGCAAGTTCAGGCAAATCTCAATTGTCTGGATTTGGGGGCACATATTTAAACCCTAGCTATATTTTTCCTGCTACCAGGCCATGTCTTCTTCTATAATTAGGTAGCACATAACCAAACACAAGCTAGGTTGAGAGCAAAACACCTCCCGAGGGCCAATTTGCATGGCCCTCTCCATTCCCCAGTTCTCCAGCACAGACCAGTGCCTACCCTAAACTAAAGAAACACAGCAAAGTGGCACATATTCAACTTGTATGCAGGTCCAAGGGAGGACCAGGCCTTCAACCCCATCTAGCTGGCTGAGGACAAAATTTGAGATGGAGCAGTGGCCCACCCGTCTTCCCCCAGGCCTCCCAGCCAGCCATACTTCTTACCCTCCCTTCGAACTTGGCGGTGGCTCCTTCTTTGATGCAGAGGTTCCGAGGGGGCAGAATGAAAGCAGGGGCCTCAGTCAGGGGCATGGAGCTGACTCTTGAGGGATCCACACTGAGAGAGGTTTTGGACACATGTGACGAGGCAACCAGCCTCACGTCCCCCATGGTCTGCAAAAGGAAGGAAGAGGAGGGGGTTAGATCCCACAGAGCACAATGTCTCATTCCCTGCTGGTGCCCACATGCCCGGCCTCGTGGTGTGGGCTTATGCAGAGCAGTACTCAACTTGGTGGGCAGCCACCTGGAGCTCTGCTCTAGGGCTTCTCCACACAAGGTTCCAGAGTCTTTTCCAGCTATTTTGAAATATACATTATTGTTAATTATAGAGCCCCTACTGTGCCATAGAACATCAGATCTTATTCCTAATCATGACATTCCAATGAAATAAGCAGAGTCATCATTTTGCAAATGAGGAAGCTAAGCTCGGATGGGTAAAACACTTTGCCCATTATACATGTGAGCAACAGAAACAGGGGTTAGGGGTTTGAATCCAGATTTATCAGGTTTCAGAGATCTTTTGGCCATGCTATACAGCCCAAAGGAGAAAAATGAGAAAATAATCACAATTCTATTACACAGAATGATGATACATGTTCCACTAATTTTGTTTTTACAAATATAGAAAAACACATATTTTACATTGTTGAGGGCAAAGTATATACAACTGTTTCCTATCTTCTCTCATAATTTTTCTTAAAGTAAAAGAGAAAGGCTCCTTTTAAGAAATCTGATTTAAAATATTCATCGTATGGGTATATGACTATTTCCTTATTGTGGGCCCCTTAGACAGTTTTTACATCTTTGATGACAACAAACCCTGTGGTGAGCCTCTTTGTGCCTATATACATGGTTGAATTCCTAAAGATTTCCTTAGTATTGACTTCAAAAGTGGAATTAGCACAGGTACAAACCTGAGTTGTTGGTTGCAAACAACAGAAACTGGTTTTGGATCTCATAAATGGAGAAGGGATTTTTGGAAAGATGGCAGGGGCAGGGGCATGGGGTAGCGATCAAAAATCCATAGGACAGTCTGGAAAACCAGGCTGAGAAACAAGCTATAGCTGAGAAGTCAGGTGGTCAGACTCCACTCAAGGTCACAGGATACTTGCTGTCACCACCTGGAGTACATCCTAAGTATCCCCATTCACAGTCCAAGTCCAAGAGGACGCCTTGGTAGGCTAGAATAGCTCCAGTTTGGGGACCACGTCTTACTCACCATGGAATCCCTGGTGCCTGGCACATCACCGGCATGGCACAAGCATCTATCGAACAGAAGGAACACTATATTCCGAGTTTCTGCTTTTCTGCTCATGTTCTTCAGCTATTTCATTACATGCTAAGTCCCATGCTACAAGTCAGATAAACTGACAACAAAGGAACAGTGGTGTCTGGGGAATGTAATTAGTTTGTTTAAATTTAATACCTAATAAAAATAGAATAAGACTATGTATTTAGAAGTATAAATTAAAGTAGCATAGGGATTAGGCTTGTTTGTCACAGGGTACCTCCCCCACTTGACAACCTGGCTTTCTCTTTCACTGATAAGACATCAGCTTTGTAAACAAAATTCCTTTCCAAATGATAAGACTCACAGGCTCACAGCAATAGGTAACAATAAAAGCAAACACTTTAGTCACACATAATACATGTCAGGAATTGTACTAAGCACTTCATTAAAAAAAAACAAAAAACAGTTCATTTGTTCCTTACAACAACAGCATGTGACAGATAATCTCCTCATCTCTATTTTAAAGATTAGAAACCTGTGGCACAGTTAGATTAAGAAATCTGTCCAAGATTATGCGTAGTAGGGGACAGGACTGGCACTTGCACCCAGGTGTGTGGCAACTGGGCCCTCTTGCCTCCTGGAGCACTCAGAGGTGGTAGGTGAGAAGGGGGTTTGATGTTGGCGCAACAGGAAATAATTGCAAACTGCTCAATTTACGTCCAGGTAAAATGTTACACGTAAAATTAAGATTTTCTGCCTATCAAAATGTAAGAGCAGGCCTAAGGTCACTTTAAAATCACTGGTTCCTTGAAAACTAGCCCTCAACAAAGGCTGATAAGGGCAGCTGTGTCACAAGATGGCTGTGCCTGCTGAAGGGCTGGATTAAGAAAAAGGTGGTGTCACAAGGTAACCTTGTAAAAGGTCAAATTCGGGAATTCCTGTAATAGGCTGAGCTTTGGAGAAATGTAAACTTACTTTGTACCCCTCACCCCTTCACCATAAAAAAAAAAAAAAAAAAAAGTTCCTGCTTCTGTAATTCTGCTTCTCCACCCCTACCCTATAAAGCCTCAATTCCAGGAAGTATTTTATCTTGTGGTTAACCATCTGTGTCTCAGGAACATGAACAGCTGGCCATCTGTGTCTGGGCCAATCAAAAACAGACCCATGTAACTGCTTTCAAATTAACCAGTCATGTTAAAGGTTACCTAACCTCAACTGGAACTCCCCTTTTCATGCTTAAAAGGGCCTGTACACCTTCATTCATGATCATCATTTTCTGAATGGTCAGAGCCCTGAGCACATGCTCACAATGAAGTGCCTTTGCTTTTGCAAACGTGGCTCTGGGTGTCTCATTGGCACAGCGATTTCGGACCCAACAAAAACATACTATCAACATTAAAAGATGGGTAATAATCTGGGATAAAATGTTTACAATGAAAACAAAGGACCAGAATACTTTGCATACAAGAAGAAATCAGCTCAAGATATAAATTGGCAGAGGATATCATTTGGACAATCCACAGATGACAAAGCACTAAAGAAATGAACACAGCCTAGACCCAATAATAATCTGAGTGAAAAGCAGTAATAAGATTTTTTTAAAAAGTAACCAAATTGATACTTAAACAAGAAAGACAGCATACAATGCTGGTGAGACTATGGCAAGATCACATGCTCACCCTTGCCTAGGGTACAATCTTTCTGGAAAGGAATTTGACAATAAGATTATGATGACCATCCCTTTTCTAATAATGCTAAATTTAAAAGTATATTATTGGAAAAGGCAAAAGGGATAGTTCTGGAGTAAGATGGCAAATTAGAAGCTCCTTCTTTATGACTCCATGAATAAGAAGAATCAGGGAAATGAAGGGAGAAAGAGAAAGAGCATCATGAATCACAAAAAAGGTGATGTTGGTAGGTGCCTTTGAGTTGTATTTGACTCATAGCGACCCTCATAGGGTTTTCAATGGCTGATTATTTTGAGATTGCCTCAGGAGTGGATTGCCACATCCTTCTCCCATTTTTGTGGTACTGGGAATCGAACCTGAGACTGCAGAATGGTACTCTACCAACTGAGCTAAATCTCAGCCCCCCCAAAAGGTGATAGGGCAGCTGAAAAGCAGGAAGAAACAGAAAAGCTATGCAGCAAAAAGGAGGCAGTTCATGGCAATTGGTACTGGCTCCCTGGTAGAGGGTGGGAAAACTAAAGCCTCATCCACCAGAAGTTTGTTTTCTGATCCCTGAGTAGTACTGGGGACTGACCCTTAAGAGAAGGCTGCTCATACTGGGCATGGGGGCACACACCTGTTATCCCAGCACCTGGGAGACTGAAACAGAAGGATTGACAGTTTGAGTCCAGCCTAGGCTATGCAGTAAGCTATGTCTTAAAAAACTCAGAATGGGGGGTGATCAATAAGAAAACTCCTAAATAAAACAAGAAGGGATAGCTATCCCAACAATTGTGCAAATCACAACACAGTAACATAAGAAATGTGAAAAAGCAAGTCAGTGTGACTCTCCAAAAAAGTCTAACTCCTCAACAACCAAATCCAAAGATATCGGAATTGTTGAAATGCCAATGTATTCAAAAGTCAAGTTTTTAAAATGATCAATGACTGCAGAGATAATATGAACGAGCAGATGAATGAGGTAGAGATATCAATTCAGGACCTGAACAAGAAAGTTAGCAATGTGGATGAGAAATTCAGCAAGGAAATTGAGATTAAGAGAAAAAACCCAACACCATGAACAACAGCAGCAGCAAAAACCCCAGGTATATTGGAAATGAAAAATTCAATAAATCAAATAAAAAACATAGTGAAAAATAACACCAATAGACTAGCTCAAGCAGAAGAAAGGGTATTAAGGATTGAAAACAAAGTTGAAGAAATACTACATTCAGACTTTAAGAAAAAATAAATAAACAAAAAAGCTGTATCACAACTTTCAAGAACTCTGGGACATGATTAAGAGACTAAACCTAAGAATCCATGGGGTAGAAGCAGCTGAGATTAAAACTAAAGGCATGTAAAACCTAGTCAATGGAATTATAAAAGAAAATGTGCCAAATCTAGGAAAAGAAATGGACATACAAGCACAAGAGGTATTTAGAACCCCAAATAGACATGACCAGAAAAGAATATCCCCACAACATTAGGGGTAAAATGTCAAGGCAACAGAGAAAAGAAACAATATTGCAAAGATGCAAGAAAAAGTGCCAACTCAGTTATAAATGCAAATCCATCAGATCTTTCATCAGAAACTCCAAAATCCAGGAAAGTATGTAATGATATATTTCAAGCTCTGAACTGGCAATCAGGATTACTACATTCAGCAAAGTTATCCTTCAATATTGATGGAGAAATAAAGATCTTCCAAGATAGGCACAAACTAAAGCAACACACGACTACTAAGCCAGCACTGCAGAGGATATGTGAAGGAAGCCTATAAACAGAAAGATATTCATAAACAGGAAAGAACAAATTTCTTAAGAAGAATAAATGAACAAACAAGAACTAGGAAAGAATCAATCATGTACAACTCAGTAAATAAGCAAACTCCTAATAGGAATAAGAGAGAAAGAAAAGAGCAAACAATACCAACCAGAAAAGCAACCAACACAATTACAGGAATCAGTAAATATCTCTCAATGATAGCCCAAAAGGTAAATGGCCTTAATAAATTAAAAGATGCAGGCTTGCCAATTAGATTAAAAAAACAACTCAAATGTCTATTGTTTGAAAGAAGCATACCTCACTAGCAAAGACACACAAGTACTGAAAGTGAAAGGATGGAAAATGATACACCAAGCAAGCGGAAGCTGAAAACAAACAGGAATAGCTATATTCATAACTGACGAAGTATACTTCAAGAAAATTAGTGAGAAGAGATAAAGGTCACTAGATATTAATAAAGGGAACAATCCATCAATAAGATATAACAATTATAAATATATGCACCAAATATTGGTGCACTCAATTTCACAAAATGGACACACAAAGAGACAGATAAGGCCAGATACAAGAATAGTGGGTGATTTCAATATCTTACTCTCATCAATACATGTTGTTGTTAGGTGCAATGGAGTCCAACTCATAGTGACCCTATGTGCAACAGAATGAAACAATCCCCAACACTATTCCATGCCCAGCACTATGTCAGTGCTTCTCTGCTATTCACAGGGTGGGCGGGTGGGCTGGCTGGCTGGCTGGCTTTCTTTCTTTCTTTCTTTCTTTCTTTCTTTCTTTCTTTCCTTGTTTGTTTGTTTTGCGTTACTAGGGGTTGAACCCAGGGCCTTGTGCTTGCATACTTTGCAAGTGCTATACCACTGAGCTGCACCCTCAGCCCATTTTTTCGCTTTTTGAGACAGGGTCTCACTAATTTACGCAGACTGCCTCTGGTCTCAAACTTGAGATCCTCCTGCCTCTGCCTCCTGAGTTGTTGGGATTATAGGCATGCACCACTCCACCCAGCCTATTCATAGGGTTTTCAATGTCTGTTTTGAGATTGCTTTAGGAGTGGATTACCACATCCTTCTCCCATTTTTGTGGTGCTGGGGATCGAATCTAGGGCAGAGTGCAGAGTGGCATTCTACCAACTGAGCTAAACCCTACCCTATTATCATTTGATAGATCATCCAAACAAAAAGCCAACAAAGAAACTTAAGAATTAAAATGCATCATAGATCAAATGGACCAAACAGATATCTACAGAATATTCCATCGAACAGTTATATAATGAACATTCTCCTTAGTAGCCCATGGAACTTTCTCAAAAATAGATCATGTTTTAGGCCATAAAGCAAGTGTTAAAAAATACATAAGAATTGAAATAATTTCTTATATCTTATCAGATCATAATAGAATAAAATTAGACATCAATAGCAAGAGAACCTACAGCAACTAAACCAATAACTGGAGATTGAACAATACACTACAGAATGATCATTAAAGAAATTAGAGAGGAAATTTTAAAAATTCATAGAATCAAATGCAAATAAAAACACAACTTACAGAACCTTTGGGATACAGCAAAGACAGTCTTAAGAGGTAAGTTCATAGCTATGAGTATCTACATTAAAAAATTAGAGAGAACTCAAGTAAGTAACTTAATGATGCACCTCAAGGTCTTAGGAAAAAAATCAGGAACAAAGCAAACTCCAAATTTTAGGCAGAAAGAAATAATAAAGATCAGAGTGGAAATAGATGAAATAGAAAATGAAAGAATAAAAAGAATCAATGAAACAAAGACATGGGTCTTTAAAAAGATAAAAAAGATCAATACAAACTTAGCCAAATTAACCAAAGAGAAAGAAGGCCCTAATTAATAAAAAATTAGAGATGAAAAAGGGGATATAACAACAAATACCAATCATTAGGTATACTCTGAGGTATACTTAAACATAGAGGATCATTAGGGAATACTTTGAAAATTTATATTCCAAAAAAACCTGGAAAATCTGGAAGAAAGAGATAAATTCCTAATCATATAACTTACCAAAATCAAATCAAGAAAGTATAAACAACTTAAACAGATCTCTAGTGAGCAAAAAGAGTGAAGCAGTAATAGTCTCCCACAAAAGAAAAGTCCAGGACTAGACAATTTCATTGCCAAATTCTACCAGACCTTTAATGAAGAATTAACACTAATGCTCCTCAAACTATTACATAAAACAGAAAGGGAAGGAATGCTACAAAACTCATTCTATGCCAGTTTGGTGGCATAAACCTGTAATCCCAGTGGCTTGGAAGGCGGAGACAGGAGGATCGAGACCAGAGGCAGTCTGAGTAACTTAGAGAGACCCTGTCTCAGAAAAATAAAAAATGGGCTAGGGATGCAATTCATTGGTCCAGCACTTGCAAAGCATGCAAGTGCGAGGCCCTGGGTTCAACCCCCAGTACCGAAAAACAAAAACAAAAACAAAAAAAACCTCGTTCTATGAAATCAGTATTACCCTGATACCAAAATGAGGTAAGGACACACACACACAGAAGAAAAAAAGAAAGAAAGAAAACTATAGACTAATTTCCCAGATGAACATAGATGCAAAAATTCTCAATGAATTTTTTGCAAACTTAATTCAACAACACATTAAAAAGATCATATGCCATGATCGAGTTGGTTTCATTCTAAGGATGAAGGATAGGTCAACATACACAAATCAATAAATGTTATAATAGCACATAAAGAGACTCAGGGACAAAGATCACATGATCATATCAATAGAGGCAGAAAAGGCCTTGACAAAATTCAACATCCCTTCATGATAAAGGCCCTGAAGAAACTAGGAATGGAAAGAATATATCTCAACATAATAAAGGCTATGTATGACTAACCTATAGCCAACATTATACTAAATGGTGAAAAAACTGAAAGCATTTCCTCTAAAGTTAGCAATGAAATTAGGGTGTCCATTCTTTCTACTTTTATTCAATATAGTGCTTGAATTCTTAGAGCAATAATGCAAGAGAAAAAAACAAAAGTGATACAAATAGGAAAGGAAAAAGTCAAATTTTCCCTATTTGCAGATCCTATACTTAAGAGAGTCTAAAAATTTCACTAGAAAACTCTTAGAGCTGATAAACATTTTCAGCAAAGTAGCAGAATACAAAATCAACATACAAAAATTACTAGCTTTATACCAGTAGAGTACATGCTGAGAAAGAAATCAGGAAAAATAAATTCCGTTCACAATAGCCTTAAAAAATTTAAAATACCTAGGAATAAACCTAACCAAGGAGCCAAAAGATCTCTACAATGAAAACTTTGAAACAGTGATGAAAGAAATTGAAAAAGACACTAGAATATGGAAATAGCTCTGTGGTCACGGATTGGAAGAATTAAATATTGTGAAAATGCTTATATTTCTGAAAGCAATCTACAGATTCAAAATTTTCAAAATTCCATTAACATTCTTCACACAAATAGAAAAAGTATCCTAAAATTCATGTGGAAGCACAAAAGACCCCGAGTAGTCAAATTAATCCTGAACAGGAGAGCAATTCTAGAGGTAACACAATACCTGATTTTAAATTATACTACAGAGTCACAGTATCAAAAACAGCATGGTACTGTCACAAAAACAGACATGTAAACCAATGGAATAGAAAAGAGGACCAAGAAATAAACCCACTCAGCTACAGCCACCTAATTTTCAACAAAGGTGCCAAAAAGATATGTTGAAGAAAAGACAAGCCTTTTCAACAAATGATGCTGGGAAAACTGGATATTCACACATAGAAAAATGAAACTAGCTCCCATCTCTCACCCTACATTAAAATCAATTCAAAGTATATCAAAGACTTTAATATAAGACCTGCAACTTTGAAACTGCTAGGGGAAAACACTTCAAATATAGGTATAGGCAAGGACTTTCTGAAAATGACTCCAATAGCCCAGGAAATAACAGAAAAAAAATTGTCAAATGGGATTGAATGAAACTAAAAAGTTTCTGCACAGCAAAGGAAACAATTAGCAGAGTTAAGAGACAGTATACAGAATGAGAGAAAACCTTTACCAGCTATACATTAGACAGTTGATTCATATCTAGAATATCTGAAAAACTCAAAATATTAAACACACAAAACACCCAAATTATCTAAACAAATGGGAAAATGAACAGAAAATCCTCAAAAGAAGTACAAAAGGCCAATAAATATATGAAAAATGTTCAATATCTTTAGCCATCTGGGAAAAGCAAATAAAAACTACATTGAGATTCCATCTCACTCCAGTTGGAAAGGCTATCATCAAGAAATCAAACAACAAATGCTGGCAAGGATGAGGGGTAAAAAGAAACCCTATCACACTCCTGGAAGGAATATAAATTAGTGCAGCCACTATGGAAGTCAGTATGGAGTTTCCCTCAAAAAAGAAAAACAGAACTACCATGTGATCCAGCTATACCACTCCTGGGTATGTATCTGAAGGAATCTTAGTCAACATACACAGAGATGTTTATTGTGGCATTATTCACAATCACCAAGCTAAGGAATCAGCCTAGATGTCCATCAACAGGAGACTTGATAAAGAAATTGTGGTATATATACAATGGAGTCTTATTAAACCACAAAGAATAACAAAATTATGTCATTTGTAAGAAAATGGATAGAACTGGAGATCATAATGATAAGCAAAATATGCCAGACTCAAAAAGACAAATATAGCCGGGTGCAGTGGTGCACGCCTGTAATCCCAGTGGCTCGGGAGGCAGAGGGAGGAGGATCGCAAGTTCAAGACCAGAGGCAGTCTGCATAACTTAGTGAGACCTTGTCTCAAAAAGTAAAACAATGGGTTGGGGGTGTACCTCAGTGGTCCACCACTTGCAAAACATGCAAGTGCAAGGCCCTAGACCCAACCTCCAGTACCACACACACACAAAAAAAGACAAATATCACATTTTCCACATTATATCTGGAATCTAGACTTAAAAATATGTATATATGTGTGTGCGCATGTTGTTGTTAGGTACAATTGAGTTGGGTTCTATTCACAGCAACCCTATGTACAATAGAACCAGAGACGCACTATATCTGACAGTGCTATCCTGCTATCCATAGGGTTTTCAATAGCTGATTCTTTCAGGAGTGGCTCATGTAAAGTTTTACAGTGCTGGGGTTCAAACCCAGGGCTTCAGAGAGCAGTGTTCTATCCATTGAGCTAAACCCTAGCCCATTTATACAGACAGACAGACAGACAGACAGACAGACAGACAGACATAGATATAGATACAGATACACATGAAAGTAGGAGGGAGACTATTTGAGGGGAGGAAGTGGACCAGTGTGAGGTGGGACAAGAGAAGGTAATAGTGGGGTGGTATAAGCTGAGTACATGATCTGCACATGTGAAAATGTCACAAAGAAACTATTTTGTAGACTAATTCAAACACACACACACACACACACACACACATACACACACACACAATTATTGGGAGAGAATCAAAACTGCAGTCCAAAATTTGTAAGGACACTGATATAGAACATTGATTGCATAATTTATAGTAAAATTTGTAATCAATAAATAACCATAAAAGTCAGGCGTGGTGGCGCACACCTGTAATTCCAGCGGCTCAGGAGGTGGAGGCAGGAGGATCGCAAGTTCAAGACCAGAGGCAGTCTGCATAACTTAGCGAGACCCTGTCTCAAAAAGTAAAAAAATGGGCTGGAGGTGCAGCTCAGTGGTCCAGCACTGGCAAAGCATGTAAGCACAAGGCCCTTGGTTCAATCCCCAACACCACAAAATAAATAAATAAATAAATAAATAAATAAACATAAATAAATATATATATATATATATAATTTTTTTAAAGCTACAAATAATCTGCTTAATATCCAACAGTGAGAATTGGTTGCATACAGTGAAATACCCGGCCATTATGAGTGGATATTTATAAGGAAAATGAGTTTAATGCTATATAAATTTTAAATAAAAAGTATTTTATTACAGAAAATTTCAAACATACAAAAAAGTAGAAAGAATGATCAAATGAGCACTCCAAATTCCTACTATCTAGATTTAACAATTAATATTTTTCCATATTTAAATAATTATATTTTGCATGTGTTTTGTAGAACCATTTCAAAATAGTCATGATATGAGGCTGGGCTTGGGTGGCACACACTTGTAATCCCAGTGACTCAGGAGGCAGAGGCAGGAAGATGGCAAGTTTGAGGCCACAGGCAACTTGCATAACTTAATGAGATTTTGTCTCAAGATAACAAATAAAAAGGGGCTGGCCAGACACAGTGGCGCACACCAGCGACTCAGGAGGCAGAGGCAGGAGGATTGCAAGTTCAAGACCAGAGGCAGTCTACATAATTTAGCAAGACCCTGCCTCAAAAAAGTGAAAAAAAAAAAAAAAAAAGGACTGGGGATGTAGCTCAATGGTACAGCACTTGCAAAGTATGCAAGAGCGAGGCCCTGGGTTCAACCTCCAGTACCACAAAACAAGGCAGGTGTGGCTGGAGGTGCAGCTCAGTTGTAGAGGGTTTGTGAAGTATGTACAAGGTCCTGGTACGGTAATGAAAAAAATCATGATAAGATTTTTGCACAGTAACTGTACATGCTTATGGGGTACACAGTAATAATTCAATGCATGCATACAATGTGTAATGGACAAACTATGTTAACTTGCATTTCTTTCTCCTTAAACATTTATCAATTGTATCAGGAACTTTTGACCACCTTTCTGCTAGTTCTTGATAAAATATATAATTAGGTGTTGTAAACTACAGTTGCTTTACTATGCTATAGAACGTTAGCACTTACTCCTCCCATCTAACTATATTTGTAACATGCTATAGTTTGGCTCTGGAATATCTACCAAGGCCTCATATAAAGTTCTAGTCACCAGCCTGTGGCAGTACTGGGAGGAGGTAGAACCATTAGGAGGTGGGGTCTCATGGACAGTAGTTAGATCACTAGGGACATGTTCTTGAAGAGGGTATTGGGAAGCCCAGCCCTCTCCTCTCTTACTCTTCACTTCCCAGTAGCCATGAGCCTCCTCTGCCATATGCTCTGCTTCCACCATAGGCCCAAGAGCAAAGAGCCAACTGACCGTGCACTAAGACCTCTGAAACTATAAGTCAAAAAAACCCTTTCCTTTTTTAAGTTGATTTTTCTAAGATATTTTGCCATAGCAATAGAAACTTAACTCTTATCCAGCCTCCTTCTATGCCCCACCCTTCTTAGCCTATAGTTATCATGATTCCATATTTCTATGAAACTTTTGCCAGTTGCTGTGGCACATGCCTGTAATCCCAGCAATTTAGGAGATCAATGCAGGAGAAAGGCAAGTTCAAGGTCAGAGGCAGCATACATAACTTAGTAAGATCCTGTCTCAAAATAAAAAAAGGGCTGGGTGTACAGCTAAGTGGCAGAGCACTTGCCTAGCACGAACAAGGATCTGGTTCAATTTCAAGTACTGCCCAAAAAAAAAAAAATCAACTTTTTTAGCTTGTACTTATGAAGGAGAGTATGTGGCATTTATCTTTCTGTTATTAGCTTATTTTACTTAACATAATGCCTTCCAGTTCCATCTATGTTACCACCACTAAAAAGACTTCATTCCTTTCATGGGTGAATAATAGTCCATTCTGTATCTCTACCTATATCTATGTATCTGTCTATCCATACATACACAGACCATATTTTCTTTATCCATACAACCATCATGGATGCCTTGGTTGACTAAACATGTCAACCTAAAATAAACATGAGAGTTCAAGTATGTCTTTCCTAATATAATTTTAGTGGCAAGAAACTAAAATATATTTATTCACTCAAAATATATTTGTTGAGTGTCTACTATGTGCCAAACCTGAGGCTAGGTATAAAGAAGTAAGCAATTACATGTGTGGGGGCGGGTGTCATGTGTGTTTGTATTTGTGTGGTATGTGCTGAGTGTGACAGTGTGAGATAGGACAGAATGGGGTGCTTATATTCTGAATAGCTAACCAGGACCTCACTCCAGAATGAGCACTGCTACTTCTGCACTTTCCACTGCCACTGAGGTGAGTGGCAGATATACTCTGTGAAGCCAGGACTAGGGTGGGGGTGGAGGTGGGGAAGGTAACATTATTCTCAGAGTTTTGTGACCCTGTCACACATTCAGGGGCACTGCCACTTTCCAGCCATGGGCTAGGTGTGGACTTCCACTCTCTTGCCCTAGTTTTCTTTTCTGTCAAATGGGGAACATAAGTCTCATGAGGTGGAAGGGAGGATCTGAATGGGAGTGTAGTGTGTATAAACCCATGTTGCTGTTGCATGCCATTGAGTTGGGTCCAATTCAAGCGACAGAATGAAACACTCCCCAACACTGTGCCATGCACATGATCTTTTCATGTTTGAGCCCAAAGTTGGAGTCACTGTTTCTTCTCATTTTGAGTCATTCCACATCAGCAAAAGGAGGTCTCAGGGACTTTACTCCATTCTTGTCATTAAAGTCAACTTGAATTGCTGAATAAAGGTACAGATTTTCTCCAATATGAAATCATAGCTTTTTATTTTTGCCCTTCTGAAGAGTCTGAATATGTAATTCTGTGATAGCAAAGGAAGTACAGATGGCTGGTAACTTTCTGCTAGGGCCACTCGTTCACTTCACGTAGTGGCACTTTGGGGAGGTCAATGTTAATAATTGTCACAGTTTGCTTCGAAAAGTCTGTTTCCTTTTGGCAGTTTATAGACACAGTTCTGGTACATTCCAAGGTGACAGCCATTGGGCAAACTTAGGTTCATGCTGTTTGCAGGGTGGAGTTCCCATGCATCCGCTGAAGTGGATGTCATGGAGTGGACCTCCCCCAGCTCCACCTGGCTCTCAGCTTTGACCCTCTGTGTTTGAGTGGTTTCAGAGACCCTGAAGGGTTTGTTCCTGCTGATGTGCCCCTGACAGCAGACAAAGACTTCATTGCCCTCAGTCTTCCCTCTTACTTCTTTTGAAGGACCAAGTTTTCATGGTACTCATCTTGATTGTTTTCATAGTATCCAAATCTGTATGTTTGTATGTAGAGGGAAATAATTTTCTCAACATTAATGGCTAATAACTATTGTATCAAATTTTCAAGACAGAGTTCTTGTTTAATAAATGGACTTGTAAAAATAAAACAAACAAACAAAAACAGTCAAAAAAAAATCCCAAAATAGTCAATTTTACTTTGAGGAGGCAACTTTTCCCCAGTCGTTTCTTGAATGCCTTCCATCCTGGAAGGGCCTCATCTTCTGGCATTATATTTGACAGTGCTTCTCTGCTATTTATGGAGTTTTCAATGGCTAATTGTTTTGGGAGTGGGTTGCTGGGTCCTTCTCCCTAGTCTGTCTTATTCTGGAAGCTCAACTGAAACCTGTCCACCATGGGTAGCCCTGCTGGTACCTGAGATACTGGTAGCATAGCTTTCAGCATCAAAACAACACATAAGCCCCCATCATGACAAGCTGACAGACACTTGGGGGATATAAACCCATTGTTGTTGTTAAGTGCCTTCGAGTCAGTGTACGACTCATAGGGACCCTATGTACAGCAGGTGAAACACTATTGTCAGTGCTTCTCTGCTATTCATAGGGTTTTCAATGGCTGATTGCTTTTTGGGAGTGGGTTGCTGGTCCTTCTCCCAAGCCTACAGTATCTATTTGGTGTTCCCAGGCGGTCTCCCCTCTAAGTACTAAAGAGGTCTGATCCTGCTTAGCTTCTGAGATGTGACGGCATCAGACCCCACAGTGCTAAGGCTTCAGGCTATAAACGCATAGTACCATGTAAAAGCTATTCAGTAACGTATAATTGTCGCAGCAGCAGCTCCCCTTCCCAAAGAGAAGCCAGTGTCCCTAACTCGAAGGCAGACTGTCACCAAGGACAGAAAGATGCCCAGGTGGGCCCAGTTATCTTCAGGTAAGGCAGGAGGCAGAAGACAGTATTCTGGGAGGAGGCAGACAGAAGCCAGAGCCCACTGAGCACTTCCAGCAGGTCTGTCCCATATTTTCTAGCAGCACCATTCCATGAGCAAGAAGTACATGCCAGCATTGTGTGGAGCCCCATCTCCCTCAACTCCCTCTTTCACAAAGTCGGACTACCCTCTTTCACAAAGGAGGACAGGGAGGCTTAGAGAGCCAGATACACTTGCCCAATATCATATATCTTAGAGGTGAAAACCAAACCAAGATCAGATGGCAAAATCATACTCTACTGGCTTCCTGAAGGCTCCAAGAACCCAATGAGCTATTTCCTGCTGTCCTCAGTAACCTGAAATGCAGTAGGCAGAAGTCTGGGAGTTGTTCAGAGGAAGAAGGGCAGAGGATAAGCCTCCCTGTTACGGTTTGGATACAGAATGTCCCCCAAGAGTTTCAGGTGTTGAGGACTTGGTCCCCAGCTCTTGGGTCCAATCACTGAGAGGTCATTGGATCACAGGGGCACTATCTTCAATGGAGTAATTCATTCGTGAGTTCATAGCTAACTGGCCTATAGGAAGCAGGGCCTGGTTGGAGGAAGTAGGTCGCCGGGGATGTGCCTTTCAAGGGTATCTTGTCCCTTACTGCCTGTGCTCTCTGCTTCCTGGCTGCCAAGGGATGAGCAGTCTGCTCCACCGCACCCTTCTGCTGTCATGCTCTGCCTCACCACAGGCCCCAAAACAATGGAGCCACCAAACCATGGACTGAAACCTCTGAAACCATAAGCCAAAATCAATCCTTCCTCCTCTTGAATAGTTTCTCTCATGCATTTATCATAGTGACGAAAAACTGACTACCACACTCCTCTTTCTGCTCTCAGGCCTAGCTTTGGAAGACGAAACATTCCCCCACTTTCAGGGGAGCTGGAAACAAAGATGAGTCCTGGCCCAGGACCCTTTCTAAAAATTCTCATTCAAGGCTTCCTGAGGTCCATCTAAATCTCCCGAAGGCCCCAGGTGCTCACATCAACAGGGACATGCTCAGCCTCAAGAAGACAAGAGCCATCCATCCTTGGAGGTGTCGGGCTTCAGACTGACAAGGCACAGACAAGGGCATAGAGCAAAGAAGCATGTAGTCCCCTATGAGGTGATTCCAGCGGAAGGGTTACTCAGCTATAACATGGGCAGAACCAGAGCCCAGTCCCAAGCTGGCCAGTCACACCAAACAGCTTTGCTCTCCTTCAGTCTATCGCCCCGCCTACTGCCATCTTCAGCACAAACAGATTCCTGCCACGCTGCCAATTAACAGCTAGCTGCTGACGTATTTGAGGATAAATTAAGACTAAAATAAATCAAGCCAAACCATCCTTGTCAGAGGCTGGATGATGTCTGCAATAATTTCTCTATTAGCAGAGCAATGCTCAGTGGCTGCCATCAAACAAACCAGCCAGGGGGTTTCATTCAATACCAGCTAAATGTAGATCAAAGGACAGAGGAGTGAAAGAAAAACAGACATGAGGGTCAAAGGAGCAGTGGTCCAAGAGCCAGAAGTCCCCCTCCCCCACTGACATTTGGACCAAAGCCTACCTCCAAATGAAGTTTCCATAAGTAACACAATTTATTAATCATTCAAAGCAGCAGTGAGTTAATTGGAATTTAATTTAATCAAAAGCACTTTAAATCATCTCTTGAACCCAGAAAGAAACACTTTTAACTATCGCCAAAAGAGTGCAAGTCTGAGGCAGAAAGACTCAGAAAAAATGTCAAAACTCAGGGATCAAGTTATACAGCAGAGTAAGTTTAGAGAAATTAGTCAACCCCTTCCCTATTCAAAGTCCATGCACTTTAAATGGTTGCTCTCTCTAAGCCTGCAGCCATATCACTGTAGTGTTCAATCCCATTAGATTTTGTAAGCTAAGCAGGTTCGGGTCTGGTTAGTACTTGGATGGGAGAGCACTTGGGAATACCAGGTGCTAAAGGCTTGGGAGAAGGATGTGGCAACCCACTCCCAAAAGCAATCAGCCATTGAAAACCCTACGAACAGCAGAAAAGCACAATAGTGTTTCGCCTATTGTGGATAGGGTCACTATGAGTCAGACACCGACTTGATGGCACCAAACAACATCATCTCTAAGCACCTTTAAGTCTACAGAGCATCCTAGAAGTACCAAACCTTTCCTGTAGGGAGGGGCTCCTAAGCAGGCATGAGCCTGCCACGACCCCCCGCCCCCCGTCACCGCCCCATAGCACACAACAGAGCCAGTGAAACCACCCATGTGCAAATGCCCCTGGCACTGACAGCTCCGCTTTGCTCCCCTTAATCCTCTCTGCAATGCACTCAAATTCTGACAAATGCCCTAATCCCTCCTAATCCTAGAGTGAGCTGCTGTGCCAGGCTGTCTTGCCTACAACCCACCTGAGCAAAGTGAGGCAGGGTCACACACTGGCACACAGGACACACCTTACCGCAGCCTCTTCCCCGATGGCTCTCACATGAGGCAGGACTCGAGGCAGCCGAGCTTCACTGCTGGGCTGCCAAGATTCCTGTCCAAGGTCCAGCAAGAATGGAGAAAAGGAAAGAGAGCCTGGGAGCCACAAAGCCCAGGGCCAGACTGAAAAAGTTAATGGTCTTTGTTCTAACTCTGCTTGCAGATGTTGCAACTTGCCTTCTGCTGGGCAGCCAACTTCGCCAGAGAGATCTGTTGTTCTAATCCGCCCAGCTGGGGTGACCTTTGAAACCTCTGGCTGCCACTGCAGAGACTCTCAGTGGAGTCCCAGGGAGCCAGGGCCGGAAGTGCACAGGTTTTTACTTGTTCAGAGCTGAAGATTCCAATCTAAGTAGGGAGTACAGGAAGGACCCTGTCAAGCAGATGCTGAGCCCCTGATGGATTGGGCATGCCCATAACTCCATATCTGGCCTGGAATGCCACTCCAACCCCTTGGCACATATGGCCTGGGATTACCATAAGGGCTCATGAGACATGTGCCCCCTAAGACCTGGCTCATTCGTCCTTTAGCCAAAGAAGCCTTATTTATGTCCCCAGAGTAGGAAGCAAGCCCAGGAAGTAGACGGGTTGAGAACTTTTATGCTGTGATTCTAGGCAGAAACCGCGCTAAGATCCAAGCCAGGCTCCCGGGCCTGTGTTCATGTGGAGCACAGCACCACCCTGCACCGGTCTATACCAGTGAGGCTCATAAGTCCTCCCTGGAGCAAACCTCTGCAATGTGGCAGTAAGGTGATGCCCACGCCAGACCTCCTCCAGGGCACAGGTACTCCCACAGTTCCTCAGGAATCTCACCCTAGGTAGCTCACACCTTGGGACAGAGGTGAACACATCTGAGTCTAGAATGACATGAGTGTAAGCTCTGCCGGGTCATGTTGTATTCCTCAGGCCTGGTATTCTCTCAACTCCTAGGGGATACCCGCCCGTCTAGTTCAGAGGGTCTCAAACATTTCTGGTCAGTGCTCCTTTATACTCTTAAAAATTATTAAGGATCCCAAAGGGCTTTTGTTTGTGAATTACTGCTATCAAAGTTCATTGTATTTAAAATTAAATGAAACGTTAATTCACAGAAAAATGTCCATAAGTCTCTATGTTAATGTGACTTTTCTTTTTTTTTTTTTTTTTTTGATAAAGGGTCTCACTTTGTTGCCCAGGTTGATCTTGAACTCCTGGGCTCAAGCAACCCAAGTAGCTGGGACTACAGGAAGGCACAATTGTGCCTGGCAACATAAATATTTTTAAAAGAAAAATATATTTTCCAAAATAAAAAAAAACTATTAAGATGTTGCTCATTTTTGCAGTGTGTGTGGGGGCTGCTAGGGGGGTGTTAGGCATGGATTCCAGGGCCTCATGCATGCTAGGCAAGTGCTCTACCACTGATCTACACCTCCTGGAAATACCAAAAACAATTTTTAAAGCAATTGCCCAAGTAGTAATTAGCTGACTAGAAACACTGCATAGAGACTTCTGGTCCCACTGAGTGGGGCTGGGTCCCAGGTCACCCACACTCATTGAATCCTTTGTCTTCTCATCTTGCACATCAGAGTTGGCAGCCTTGAAGTGGAGTGGTCATTTGATTAGATCTGTGTCTCCCAATGGGATGTAATCTATACCACGTCATAAGTCCTGTGTGTTTCACTTACTACTATATCCCTAATGCCTAGGGTACTGAGGAGCACATGGTAGGTTCTCAATAAATACTTGTGAATTGCCCAAATGAATAGAAATTTAGCTTAAAAAAATACAAAAAGTCAATATTCAAACCGAAGCACCATTTAATTTTGTTGTATAGGGAGTGGCATAAATGTTAGCAAGAGATCATAAGGAAAGTTGCAAACAAACAGGTCACAAGGATCACAAATCTATACACTGGGACCTACTGGTATTTGGCTCCAGACACATGGGTTACAGTCCCACCTCAAAACCTGGCATGTAACTCCTGTATACTCTCTACTCTTTGCTTCTCAGTCTTCCTGTGAAATGGGCATCCTCATGCCTTGGCCTGGACACACTCTCTGGGTTTCCTGATGGCATCCCCAAGCAACTTGTCTCCAGTCCCCTGGGTTCCCAGGTGAAAACCTGCAAAACGGGACTATGCTTGTCCCTCACAGCTCAGTTCTTCCTCAAGCCACCAAGAGGCCTCTCCCTCCCCATGGCTTCCTGGGCCTTTCCTCATGGATAACACATGAAAGGAGGAGCCTGGTCCCTGTGGGCAGACAAACTGCCCACGTCAGCCAGACCACATCAGCAGAGCAGCAGGCCATGGTGGGAGGGGCCATCTACTCAGCAGTGCAACACAAATGCCCACATCTTTGGCAGACAGCTATTTTTAAATTGCTTTAAAAAGGGTCATCACCTACACATAGATTATATAAACACATTCAACACATTCAATCTCACAGTGTGGATGAGTACAGCCTGGTTTCCTGCAGCCACTCCTTTCTTGCTGGGACTCTTGTTTAACTTGGGATTTAATAAGAAAAGGCTGAGAGAAGCTTTCTGCAGTAAAAGTCACATTAAAAAAACCAAAGCCAGAACCAGAAATCCTGATGTAACTAAGTTAGTACATTCTAGCAACAATCCTAAAGTGTGTGCATTTTGTTAGCACAAATCACCCTGCAGGAGTAAGTCTGGGGTGTCGAGTGGGTCACTGAACTCCTATCCACATCATCCCATTCTGAAGTACCACGTACTTCTGTCCTCCACTCTGCATCCTCCATTCTCAATGAACCTAATGAACTAAGCAATATGTGTGCCCAGGAGGGGCAGCCACCCCAGACTCAGTCCTGCAGCCTAGGAAATGGCCTAGGGCACAGCAGCTATCCTCATGGCCATGTAGGGAGAGCAGACACTCTGCAGTCAGACAGCTGCCTTGTCTATGGAAAAACAGGTGGCCCTTAGGAGTGTCTGACACCCTTAATTTATTCATCTGCAGAAAGAGGCTACTATAAAACCCACCTATCTGCAGGACTGTTACTGCTAGGAGGGCTGCAAAAGGTAGTTTTTAAAAGCAGCCCCAGCCTAGTCTCTGGAACAAAATAGGAGCTCAATCCATGGCAGCTTCTACTGTTAGTGGTATTCTTTTTATTCTTTTAATGTTTCTGTATGAGACTCAGAGGATAAAGCCAGCCTGGTCCAGGAGGGGTAACAGGAACAATCTGGGAACAGCACCAGAGAGTGAGAGAGCACAAGAGAGTCAGCCACCTAGTGCTTATCATGACTCCACCCTAGCCAGCTCTGTGCCTGTAAGTCACTTCCCTTCTCTAGTGTGTCTGTGTCTGTCTGTCTGTCTGTCTGTCTGTCTCTCTCTCTCACTTGCTCTCTCTGTATCTCCTCTTTCCCCTCCCTCCCCTCTTCCCCACCTGGACTTCCTTCTCTGTCTCCCTCTCTTTTCTCACTCTTGCTCCTCCCCGCTCCAATCTCATTCTTTCTCTTGCTCCCCTGCCCCACCCTCATGGCCTGAAGGATCTCCCTGGACCTTTTCTGCCCCAGTCCACCTGAATCTCTAGGATATACCAGCTGTCCACTGGACAGGTGGGCAGGTAGAAAAGGTTCCAGCAAGGGGAGCCAACCCAGAGCAGGGACAAGGTGCTATGGGACATCAGGAAACCAGGAGGAGACAAAGTTTCCCTTGACAGACCCTTCAAGGTCTAGCAAGCTGATTTCATGAGGTCCGTCCAGAGAAAGGCCAGAAGAGCTGAGGGGAACTCCAGAGAAAATAAGACAAAAAAAGAGAAAGAGAGCCAGAGTAAGAGCAAATGAGAGAGAGCATGAGAGTGAGAGTGAGAGCGAGACTGAGAGCAAGAGCAAGAGCGAGAGACTAATAAATATTTTATTGAGTACTTAAGGTGTCTTAGCTGTTTTTGTCACTTAGTGGAGTGGGAAATAGTAACAGCCAAATTAACGAGGAGTATCATTTGCTTACAAAGCAAACAAAAATATACTCCTTTTCTTTAAGCCACTTGTTTCTTCCTCCCTGTTTTGGGAAAACCTAACATATAAGAACTGGCCATACGAAAATAGACCTGAAGACCAGTGGAACAGAATAGAAGATCCAGAAATACATCAATACATCTATAGCCACCTGCTTTTGACAAAGGAGCAAAGCAAGTAAAAGGATAGCCTTTTTAATAAATGGTGCAGGGAAATGTGGATATCCGCTTGCAGAAAAATGAAAACTGACCCGCATCTCTCAATATGCACGAAAGTTAACTCAAAATGGATAAAAGACCTCAACATAAAACTATAAACTTTAAAATTAATAGAAGAAAGGATAGGCAATATGCTCCAACATGTAGGCATAGGGAAGCGTTTCCTTAATAGGACTCCAATTGCTCAAGAAATTGTAATAAGAATAGATAAGTGGGATTACATGAAATTAAAAACTTCTGTACAGCAAAGGAAATAATCAACAGAGTCAAAGAAATCCCCACTGAATGGGAAAAAATCTTCACATCCTATACATTGAACAGAGGACTAATTTCCAGAATTTATAAAGAACTCAAGAAAGCAATACCCAAGAAAACAAATAACCCGATACACAAATGGGCAAAGGAACTGAACAGACAGTTCTCAAATGAAGAAGCTCATAAGGCCATGAAACACATGAAAAATTCTCAATATCCCTAGCCATTAGGGAAATGCAAATAAAAACAACTCTGAGATTCCACCTTACTCCAATAAGAATGGCCAAGGTCAATAAAACAAATAACAAATGCTGGCGAGGCTGTGGAGAAAAGGGAACCCTCTTACACTGCTGGTGGAGCTGTAAATTGGTCCAATCACTTTGGAAATCAATATGGAGGTGACTTAGAAGACTAAAAATAGATCTACCTTTGACTCAGCTATAACACTATTGGGAATATACCCAGTGGGAGATGAGTCATCATACCACAGAGAAACCTGCATCTCCATGTTCAATGTAGCACTTTTCACAATAGCAAGGATATGGAATCAACCAAAGTGCTCATCAACAGAAGAATGGATAAAAAAAAATTGTGGTACATATATATAATGAAACACTACTCAGCAATAAAAAAAAATGAAATAATGTCATTTGCAGCAAAAAGGATGGAATTGGAGAAAATTATTTTAAGTAAATGAACACAAGCCCAAAAAGAGAAATACCACATGTTCTCACTCATGTGTGGGAGCTGAATCAAATTTAAAAGAAGGAAAAAATCCTATACAGAAATTGGAACATAATAAAAAGCTAAAGTAAATTTAGCAGAGAAGGGACAATTTAGGGAGCAGAAAGAAGGAGGGAGGGATCTAGCAAAAGGAAGCGATGATGGGAGAAGACAGGAAGGGGAAAAGGGACAGGGAGGAGCAAGGAATGAGAGAGAGGGCACCTCAAAGTAAACAGCCCAACTTTAATAGTTTGGGAAATAATTAAAACAATACCAACAATACCGAAGGATGGTGATAATGCAAATGGGCTAGATTATTCATGTAATACTACTGACAATGTAAAAAGATCACTACAGAATAAAGTTTGGACTTAAATCATAATTGAGATGCAAGGGTATATAGAAAAATAATCCCACCTGGGCATGGTGGCGCACGCCTGTAATCCCAGCAGTTTGGGAGGCAGAGGCAGGAGGATCACAAGTTTGAGACCAGAGGCAATCTGCGTAATTTAGCAAGACCCTGTCTCAAAAAGTAAAAAATTGGGCTGAGGGTGCAGCTCAGTGGTCCAGCAATTGCAGAGCATGCAAGTTCGAGGCTCTGGGTTTAACCCCCAGGACTGCAAAAAAAAAAAAAAAAAAAAAAAGAAAGAAAGAAAGAAAAAAGAAAAGAAAAGAAAAGTAATCCCACAAAAAGACATGCAAATAGAAGAGAGGCCTTTGGTGGAGGAGTGGGAGAGGGGGGAGGAGGTACACAAGAGGATAAGGGGGAAGTTATCTGTACAATGTACAACGAAACACATATATGGAAATGTCACAATGAAATGCATGTCAGAATGAACACATTAAGTTGTACATTAAAATTTTCCAAAAAAAAAGAACTGGCCACCAAAGAAAGCAGATGCTGAGAGAGTGAAGAAACAGACAGACAAATCCAGGATTGCACTGTGTGCAATTAACTAAGGTCTTGTGGACAGAAGAACATCTTGGGTGGCAGCAAGATAGCAGGATCTCCACATCCCTACACTCTGAGGGAAAAGGAAGAGATTCATATACTAAGCTAGACAAAGGTGGGTTCCACCTACCAGAGTGTACCAGGGCTTTCCTAAAAACTATGGGCATGTCAAAATGTCATTTAGGAAACAGTCTAGGCATAGCTGAACACTTGCTGAATTTCTTAATGACAATGTTTATCCTTTAGGGTTTGGAATGCACACCAAAGTCACCGGTAGGCAAAATGTAGCTTATGACCAAGATGCTTATAATCAGGTCATGCTGGATCCCTACACTCACCCTCTTCCAATTCTGCTAGTACTTAATAATTTGAGTTAATTTGAAATAGAAACCTTGGTGGAAGATGGGAGGGATAGCAGGTGGGTTTGGGCAGTCCCCCAGCCGTAGGCCATCCTATTGGTATGTGGAGCCAAGGGCTAAAGGGAACCCAGAAAGACACAAGAGAAGAAGTAAGAAGGATTACCTCCCTGTGCCATAACTCTGCCCTGCTCCTCCCTCCTCTCATCACTGGTCATTTGGAAAGCCCAGAAAAAGCCCTTGACAAGAAGACTCAGGAATTTACCATCTATAAATCTGTTCTGTGATTAGAGGCAACTTCAAGTATCTAACACAAAGTTGAGATTCAAAATGTCCAATACATTGGAATTGTAATATGCAAAGTAATTTTGAACACTGCCAGGCACATGGCAAGCACTCAACAAATGATAATTACAATCATGTGACATATAATGGCATTTTTATTATCAATGGACTGCATATATGATGGTCATCCCCTAAGATTACAATGAAGCTGAAACATTCCTATCAATTACTGACATTGTTTCTGGGTTAGTTTTTCATCACTGTGACAAAATACTCGACAGAAACAACTTAAGGGAGGAAGATTTATTTCAGCTCACAGTTTTATAGCTTTCAGTCCATCACAGGGTGGGACTGCATGGCAGAGAAAGGCATCTCACATTGTGGCAGCCAGGAAACAGAGATAGAATGCCTGTGATCCCAGGCTTTCTCCTTCTTTCCCCTTTATTTCATCAGGGCTCCAAGCCTATGGGGTGATGCCATCCACATATAGTTGGTTCTTCCCCACTTTATTAATCCTCTCTGAAAACATCCTCAGAGATACACCCAGAAATGTGCTTTACTAATCTTCTATGAACCTCACAGTCCAATCAAGTTGATAATCAAGATTAACCAACAGAGTAGACATCATAACATCATAGTGTAATATGTTACTCACACATTAGCAATGATGCTGTATAAACCACTGCCAGTCATAAAAGTACAGCACAATCATGTCCAGTACTTAATACTTAATAATGATAATAAATGACTGCTACTGGGTTATGTGCTTACTATATTTTTATCATTAGTTTAGAGTGTACTCCTTCTACTTACATATTTTTAAGTTTACTGTAAAACAGTATACCCTGTTATTGCCAGCAGCAGCCTCACATACTACATGTTTACCATGTACCTTAATTTTTTTTTTCAGTACTGGTGGGTTGAACCCAGGGCCTCATGCATACTTTACAAGTGCTTTAACACTGAGCTGCACCCCTAGTTTCCCCCTACACCTTTTTCGAGATAGAGTCTCAATAAATTATACAGGCTGCCTTTGGTCTCAAACTTTCAATCCTCCTGCCTCTGTCTCCCAAGTTGCTGGGATTATAGGTGTACACCAGTGTGCTCAGCTCAAGTACCTTAATTGTGTCATTTCCTCATGTGCTTTATCCATCTCCTGTTGTATGCTTATCCTGGTTACAGACACTCACATAAGCACATACACACATACCACATAGCCTAGGTTTATGGCAGGCTTTACCATCTAGGTTTGTGTAAGTACACTCTATGATGTTGGCACAAGGACAAAATCACGTAACATTTATTCCTTAGAATATATCACCATCATTAAACATTGCATGACTATATTTGATGCTGGTCAACTGTAACATGAAGAATCAGAAGTATCACATTTCACACAAATGCCCAAGTTCATTTCAATATTGCAGCAATCACAAACAATAGATTATTAATCCATGCTTTTAAGGTGACTGATTTTTACCAGTTACTTGTGATTGATTAGACAACAGGAATTGTTCTCATCTTCACACGTTCTAGCCTACTGTTAGCACACTAGAGTATGGCAGGGTTGCAGGATGTGGGGGATGCTCATGTAGTCCATTCCTTTAGCTTACAGATGAGGGAACCAGGGCCAGCACAGACTAATGTAAAGACCAGGGCAAGGAGCTATGACATCAGGCACAAAAGACAAGTTATAGTAATGTCAGTGGTTGAGTTCTCCAGTATAGAGCTGATCTGGGTGTGTGTGTATAAGGAAAAGGAAAATCATCTGTTAGAGGGATAAATCAAGAAAGATTTTGAAAAATATGATCATTAAGTTGATCAAGACTAGGTTCTAGAGGGTCCCAGGAAGAACAATGTTCTTAGCCAATGCTACCAAAAGAGTCTTCGCCTAAAAATTAACATCTCCCTACTGATTTAACAAGTTATGGAATACTTTTCTTATTAAAACTCAATTCATGTTGTTAACACTATATATTGAGTGAATGAAACTGTTGTCACACTAAAACACCTGAGTGTTTAAATACACTTGTCACAAAAATGGCTCACCTATTACTGTATGCATTATGAGGTAGACAATGCTAATTCATTGAATAAAGATAATTTTTTAGGGAAAAAAGATCTCACTTCAACTTCACAACATACTGAGAGATCTCATTTTACTGATGGAAAATCTGAGGCTCAGAGTGACTTGCCTAAGATCATGCTATGGTTTGAGTGTGTTCACAAAGGTTTGTGTTTTGGGAATTTCATCCCTACTGTGACTGTACCGAGAGGTGGCAGGACCATTAATGGGTGGGGCCAAGGGGGATGGGGGAGCTGTCCTTTGAAGTGATTAAGGTAGCACTTGTGGGATCCCTGAGCTCTTGCAAGGGCAAGTTGTTATAAGAGTAAGACTGACTCCCAAATCACTCTCTTGCTTCCTGTTTCAAGATGTGATCTCTTCCTGCTACACGTGTTTCAGTCTTGTGACGCCATCCATCATTAGGCCCTCACCAGAGGCTGAACAAATCCCACTCCTCTGCCCATACACACACCTGATCTTTGACCCACGGAGCTGAACAGAACCTCTTTTCTTTATAAAGTTAGCCTGTCTGGGGTATTTTATTACAGTAACAAAATTAACTAATATAGGCCATACAGTGAATAAAGCAGAACTGAAATCCAACCCTTCTGAACTCCAAAACCTGGCTCAATCAGGTAACTTGTTCAGGAATAATTATAAATAATAATTCCAAAGATACAATAAGTCTTATTATTATAAACACTATGTCACCCAGGACATTTCCAATATTTGTTGATGTTCTTGGATTTTATTGTCATGATTTCCAATGAGTGACCCCTCACCCAGAAAATATTTCATACATTTGTCCTAAATAAATGGGTGACATCATTTTAATCCCTCATGCCTAAGGGAGAGACCATGCATGCATAGTGGCCAGTCTCTGGTAAATGTGGGCAATGCTGACACTACCCTCAGTAGACAGAGTCTCCCCACATATAGAGACATTCTCAGACCACAGTTGGAGATTGCTCTGTCCGTCTGCTCACAGCTGAGAACTCTTCATGTTCTCCCCAAAGCTTGCTGTCTGTCTCTGGTTTTCCTCCCCTCTCCTCTCACTCACTGGGCACAAGCCCAGCCTCCCCTTGGGTACTGTGTCAGAATTTGCCAGAAGAATGCTGTGGCAGTGTGACAAACCATAGTTTCCACATGCCAGTCATCCCCTGCTCTCTGCCACAGCCTCTGATGTGGATGAGAAACAATGGCTTAGTGTTCCCTAAGAATTTACCTAAAGTGGGGGAAGGCTGCTAACCCAAGCAAGCTAGGTCCATCCACCCTGCTGCCCTGCTCCTCCTCCAGATTTTTGCACTATCTACTCCTTTCTTCTGCTGGTTCTGTTCCCACCCAGCCCCATCCAACCCACCAGATGTAAGAGAAAGGGAAGCCAGCCTCTCTGAGCTTTTTCCAACTCTGTGGTGCCAACTTCAGGTCCCTGTGGAGGACACTCATATGCCCTAGAAACATGGACCATCAAAGCTAGGAAATACCTTATAAACCAGTGGTCTCCAACCTTTTTTGGCATTAGGGACCAGTTTTATGGAAGACAACTTTTCCACAGACCAGGGGTTGGGGGAAGGGATGGTTTCAGGATAACTCAAGTGATTGGGAGCAGAGCAGCTGTAAATAGAGATGAAGCTTTGCTTGCTCACCTGCTCTGTGCCTGGGGGTTGAGGACCCTGTTTTAAACTATGCAATCTCAATTCCATCCCAGGGCACAGCTGTGTGCCCTCTGAGGACAACTGTGGCTACCTCATTCTGGAACTCCCATGTCCACTCATGATGGGTAAACAGAGTCCCCACATGAGGAAGAATACCTTTACAAAGGCATTGGAGGGAAAGTCCACTGAAAGGGGAAGAGCACCTCCTAAGCCTCGGAGGGAAAGTCTTCTGAAAAGGGAATAGTACCTCCAAAAAGAGCCTGCAGCTGTAGCCCTGTTGTATCCGGTCCAGTCAGAAGCTAAGCAGGGTTGGGCCTGGTTAGTACCTGGATGGGAGACCGCCTGGGAACACCAGAAGCTGTAGGCTTGGGAGAAGGACCTGGCAACCCCCTCCCAAAAATCAATCTGCCATTGAAAACCCGATGAACAGCAGAGAAGCACTGACAATAGTGTTTCCCCTGTTGTACAGAGGGTCACTATGAGTCAGATACCGACTCGACAGCACCTAACAACAACAACAACCACCTCCAAAAAGAAGGTCTCCTCATGGAAAGGGACTTGGGGCCTCATCTTTTGTTTTTCTTAAATATTAATGAAAAATATATAATCTTCTGGCTCTGTGCGCAATGCTAATTCAGATTGGGAGTTGACAAGCCTCAGGCTTTCTTGAACTGGAAATCCCTGAATGACTTCCAACAGCGTAAACTCCTTAAACAAAAGCCTTTGTACCGACAGCTCTACAGTAAGCAAAAGCACCCATTTGTCATAACAACGAACTCAATGGGGTAACGCACAGGTGACAGTTAACCGCCCTAAATTCCTGCATAAAGATAAGAATAGTCAATTGTTACAGGAAATGTAGATGCTCAGGTCGTCTTGTTTTGTTTCTTTGAAGTAATCACATTTTGTCTCTGAGTTCCTCTTCCACTTTGATTACCACCTGACACTCATGTGACAATTGACCAGGTGATTCCATCAATGCAACCTACTTCCTTGTCATTTTTCTGACCTTTCATAAGATTTAGTGCATTGTAATTCTGTATAAAAAGGCTGGGCATCTGGAAATGAATGGAACAAGGTTACACTGTCTCCAAGCTGCTGTCTCTGTTACCCATCGCTGACTCCTCATCTGCCTTCGGGAATCCCTGGATTTTAGGCTGCATCTGGTCTGCGGCATGGAACATCATTTTTTCTCAAAGATATAAGGGAATCATTTTTATATTAAAATCAATACATTCACATTATTTTACAGAATTCCAATGCAACTCCATAAGATAGGTGTTGCTTTCATTTTGAAGATAAAGAATTGACACGGAAGTAGAGCAATACAGCCCAAATAGCAAAGCTAATAAGTCACAGCTACTTATTATCAGCTGGATTTGAACTGGAGTCTCTAACTCCAAGGTTCAGGCCCTTGGTGACAACATCAAATTGTTAGAGATCCTGAGGAGCAGCTGGAAGTGGACCGGAGCCCAAGGTTCTGGTGGTGTTTTGCTCTGCCCTCAGCCACTAGGTTACAGATGACATGCAGCCACAGAACTCAGAAGAGCCCTTGGCTCACTTTCTGAGTCTACAGAAAAGAAAACCATGGCCTCAAGAGAAGAGACCAGCTTAAGGCCAGAGCCCTACATTTCACTGACAGGGTCTGTTAACAGAAAGGGCCTGGGGAGATGTCCTAAACTTTCTGGGGACAGGCCTCTAATGTCCTCCCTGGAAGTGCCAGCTTACAATCCTAGGGACACATCCTGCCAGCCTGACTGAACTCCAGCCCCAGGAGGCCATTCCCACACCTCACTGTGCACACAAACTTTCCTCAACCTGTCACCAGTGCATAGCAAGAAGAATTCAAGAGAACTGATCTGACCATCCCAGGCCCTCTGCTTCAGAGACCAGCTGGCCAGCCTGTCAGCCTGCTAATGATGAGCTTCGCCTAGCATACCAGGAAGCAGCACATGCACATAGTGGCCACAAGCTGCAGCCACAAAATTGCATGCTCATAGGCAAAGAAATTCTAGAAGTTCATTAATGCTGGCAGTCTGCATCTACAGGATTCTGCCTCCAGATCCCAACTCCTCAGGCCTCTGATGTTGTGTAGGAGGCCCCTCCACAGCCAGACAAGGCAGCTGAGATGACTTGAAGGCTTACAACAGTCTAGGTCATCTGGGGCCCTTGTTGCTCACCTGGGCCAGAGGAATTATCAGTTTTGTGCTCCCAGCATAGCAGGGAAAATGAGGGCCTAAGGCTCAGGCACAGTCCACATGGCATCACTCCACATTCACTGAGTGCTTGCTAGGGCCCCGACAAGCACAAATAAGGTGATAGGTTACACAGAGCACTGCCTCCTCCCACCCAGTGACCTGAGTGCAGCAGGAGGAGCCAGGACATCCCTCTCCCTCCCCACCTCACACTGCCCAAGTTTCCCTCTCCCTCCCCACCTCACACTGCCCAAGTTTCCCTGCTTCCCCTTATCTCCCCATCACACTCTGACTGCCCTTCCCACCCTTCTCCTTCCCAACTGAAGTGTCCACTCTCTTAACGAAGGTTTCAATCTGTAGCCCCCTGTCAGCTCAGCCATGGGGGGGGGGGGCGGACACTGAGTCCTTGGGTCTGGAGCTGGTATTGGCTGAGTCTGGGACTCTGGGACCCCATCTAGCCTGGTCCTCAGCCTTGCTGCTTCAATTCTGACCCTCAATGAATAACCACCATCTCCCACACCCAGGGGAAGCAGCATGGAGCTGCCAGAGAACAGATGAAGGGAACCTGGCACTAAAGTCAAACATAAGATAAGCCAATGATGGCTACATTCCAGCATCATCATCAAGCACCTACAGTGCCAACAGAGAGTCCAGAATTCAGCCGGGACCAAGCCCAACTCAATCCAGCCAGTGGGGAGGGAGGACGCACAGCCTGGAGGGAGAGACGGGGAGCTATAGAAAGCAGAGACTCAGGGAGCAACCTTGGGGTGGGGAATGCATTCTTCACTTTGGCTCTAGTGAGGCAGAATAGAAAGACTGGGGAAATTAAGAAAATATGAGAAAAGAAAGGAGTCCCTTACCCCTGCTATCTGAGGATCAAGAAAATCTCCAGTTGCCACTAACATGAGGTGAACCCTGGACATCAGGAACCCTCAGCATGTCAGAGGCAAGGACTGGAGGATAGAAAAAGGGGCTCATTGCCACCTGCTGAGTTCTACTTAGTCCAGCCTAGCCCTCAGCTCCTCCTACTCCAACCTGAGCAGGTCTGCAGGTTGCTGGGGCCTCTCCTCTCCCAAGCTCTTTAAAGCTGCATTGGCAAAGTCTACGTACTCAGCTTCTATCCAATGCTCTAGGCCTGGCCCTCCATGGAACTGCCACCTGCAACAATGGGCCATAACAGGAACAGACACGTTTATTTATCTCTCTCTCCCCCTCACACCTTTAATTTATATATTTATTTTTGCAGTACTGGGGAGTTGAACCCAGGGCCTTGCGCTTATATACTTTGCAAGCGCTGTGCCACTGAGCTGCACCTCCAGCCCATTTTTTTTTTACTTTTTATATTGAGACAGGGTCCCACTAAGTTATGCAGTCTTCCTGTGGTCTCAAACTTGTGATCCTCCTGCCTCTGCCTCCCAAGTTGCTGGGATTATAGGCATGAGCCATTCATGGCTGGATGTATTCTACTCTTTTAGCTGACTCATTTCCCAATACTTTGTCTTTGGACTTTGTAGAAGATACTGATAAGGTTAACATGTCTCTTATTCTGCCTCCAAATTTGTTCTAGAGTCTGACTGTCTAGAAATAAAATAGAGACCCCTGGGAGCTTGGAGGAAAAGGCATAGGAAATCCAATGGCTGACAGAGGGCACAGCACATCAGCAGGGGCACAGTCAGGAACCGCTGCTCGGAGGTATTGCTCAATTGATTCCCAGCAAGGGAGAAGGCACCTCTTCCTCCCAACCCGCTCTCTGACACGACAGCAACTTGCACCTGGGAGGAATGTCCTTTCCCATGTAGCACTCTATCTGCTGCCAGGAGTCAGACTGATGCAGGTAACCAGGGAGGTCAGGGGCCACAGCAAAGTGTCAGCTGGGCCCACACATGGCCTGAGGAGCACAGACCTTGAGGAATAGGACTTCACTTCAGGGACTTGGGACTTCTTATTTATTTATTTAATTTTGATACTGAGAATTGATACCAGGGTTTTGCACTAGGTAAGCACTCAACCACTGAGCTACATCCTTATCCTTTTTTTTAAAATTATTATTATTTTATTTTTATTTTGAGATAGGGTCCTGTTAAATTGTGCAGGCTGCCTCTGGCCCTGAACCTGTGTGATCCCTCCACCTTCTCTATCTATCCTAGGCACTGTGCCTTCTAAAAGCCTGCTCAACTCTCCTGTTCTGGCTTTACCTTCCCCTGGGAAACAAGAATATCCTATGATCATTCACCCAGGGAAACAGGGTTTTTTTCCAAGTTCCTTTCCAGGTTTACCTAAGCTTCTCCAGGTGCCTCAGTTTTCCAAGTAGTTATTCCTTAAAGGTGTATTATCTTTTAATAAACCTTGTCTATATTCTCTACCATTAAAAAAGGGTTTCTATTAATACTTATGCCTGCAGCCATAGCCCTGTGGCATCCAATCCTGTCCGATATCAGAAGCTAAGCAGGGTCAGGCCTGGTTAGTACTTGCATGGGAGACCGCCTGGGAACACCAGGTGCTGTAGGCTTGGGAGATACACCCAGAAACCCACTCCCAAAACTCAATCTGTCATTGAAAACCCTATGAACAGCAGAGAAGCACTGACAAGTGTTTCACCTGTTGTACTTAGGGTCGCTATGAGTCGGATACTGACTCAATGGCACCTAACAACAACAACATTAATACTTATGCTGGTACTATACAGGGAACTGAGATGTGCATCTAGTCACTCTAATCCCCCATAAGCCATAGTTCCCCAAAAGTTCATGTGTTGGAAACTTAATCCCCAAGTTCAAGTGTCAGTATTTGGAGTACTTTGGGCATGTACATAGGATTAGATGAGGTCATATGGTTGGACCTTCATGATGGCATTAGTGGCCTTATAAGTGGAGAGTGAGAGAAGTGATATCCTCTGCTGCATTAGGATGCAGCAAGAAGGCTCCCAACAGGTGTTGATCAGACACCAGCACCATGTTCTTCATCTCTAGATCTATGATCTGAATAAACCTCTATTCCTTATAAATCACCAGTCTGAAGTATTCAGTTATAGCCACAGAAATCAGAGTAAGATAGCTCACAAATGTAGATGTGAAACACGACTTCAAAGATGTCTTGTCTGGCCACCTTCACCCTGGTCTGGTCACCTTCACCCTGCTCTGGTCATACTTCACATGCCTGTGATCTAGGAAACTGTCACTGCACATACTAGCTTATATTTGGACCTGTCCTCATATCTATCCTTGTTCCTTTTCAGGACAGTCAGTTGTCATAGTTGCTGACTCTTAGCATGAATTCTGAACTCATTCTAGTTCCCTTATTCCATTCTCTTACATCATTGTTCATAAAGAAAAACTGGTGGAAAATCTGGTTGTGAGTAGAGTTACAAATGATAACATAAATCCTATTTTCTTTCTATATATATTTCTAGTCTTTTTCCTACATATGTACTTTCAAGATCAAAGTTAAATGTACACATCATTGTCACCTTCATTTTCCATAATTTTCTTAATGTTAAACCACAAACCTTTTCCTGAGTATAGAATACTCTTCATAAGTTTTATTTTTCAATGACTGTATATCCTATCAAGCGGATTAACCAGAATTCCATCAAACATGCACCTGTTATTTAATATTAAGGCTGCTTCAAATTTTATGAAAACAAACACTACAAGTCATTGTTTCACATATATAACTTTTGATCTATTCTAGATTATTCCCCAAGATGTGTTTCAAAAAGATTCGTACTGTTATTTAATTAGCATACAGTATGAGTTTCATTATGAGATTACCATATAGTTGTATTGTGTACTTTGCACTTGTTTTCTCCCTCCTTACTACTTCTTTATGCTGGTCCCACCTCCTCCCACTATTCCTCTTTCCACTCTACATACATCTCCATGTGCTTTCCAATCTGGCATACATATATTTATATTTTTCATTTAAATCTAGCTTCCACATATGAGTGAGAACATACAATATTTTTCTGAGTCTTGCTAATTTCTCTTAAAATGATGATCTCCAGATCCATTCATTTTCCTGCAAATGACAAAATTTCTTATTTATGGCCACCTAACACTCCATTGTATATTTATGTTGTTGTTGTTGTTAGGTGCCATCGAGTTGAGTCCGACTCATAGCAACCCTCATAGGGTTTTTCGATGGCTGACTGTTTCGGGATTGCCTTGGGAGTGGATTGCCAGGTCCTTCTCCCATATTGTGTACATATATGTTGTTGTTGTTGTTAGGTGCCGTCGAGTCAGTATCCGACTCATAGCGACCCTCATAGGGTTTTCAATGGCTGAGTGCTTCGGGATTGCCTTGGGAGTGGATTGCCAGGTCCTTCTCCCATTTTTGTGGTGCTGGGAATTGAACTCAGGGCCTCAGAGACTGCAGCGCAGCGCTCTACCCACTGAGCTAAATCCCAGC